>WOVY01000919.1:280000-340000 GCA_013436015.1 Rhipicephalus annulatus
TAGTCACCGATGTATTTACAGCCGGTTAGGTGAGCAGCGCCAGCCACACAGATTAGCTCGCGCAGTCTATCTGCTTTGTATTCTTCAATTCCATGCACTGGCACGTAGCAATATTTAAGGGTAGCCAGAGATTTAAACCTTGACAAGCACTCTGGCACAATCTCCAGTACTTTGTTACACTCAATGAACGCCGACATGCTTTTCCCTAAATAAAGTACTGCTGGCTTGGAATCCGGGTTAAAGTGATATCCGGCCATTCTTGCATGCCATACACAGTGGAGACCGGTCAACATCACTACATGCATGGGAACCCATCATCATTTCTTACTGCGAGATATCTTATCCTATGTGGATCCAGTGGAAATCTTTGTTGTCTTCTCCATTATGTCCGAAAATGTACCCCTTCCCAACATTGCACAAAAACATGATTTCTGGTGTCTGGTTTATTACGTAGCAAGCAGTGTTACCCTCATGGTGAATGAAAGCCGCTGTAGCGTTGTGGGGTATATTGGGTGGGATGACCAAGGTGAAGCCGGTGATGAAAGTAGGACTTCAATTTAGGAAACTTGAAAAGTGATATATCTACATTTAGAAAAAACGTTTACTGGTCCTCGTGGTTCCGGCGCCCACCGTATTGGCTTTCTCGGGCCCCTCTCGTCCCCCTTCGTCCTTTTTACCACGGTCGTTCCATCCTTTTACCCTCTCCCTCGGTACCTCGGTTGATTTCACAATAGGGAGGGGCGGCTCGCAGTAAGAGGAGGAATGAAGACGTGTGAACTGTCAACACGGAGCCCGACTCCACCTCAACTCGAAGGGCAGGATTGCTCAGTTCTGTTAAGCCGACCCATCCGCTTCCAGAAACACCGCCGACTCTTCCGCTTCCCGAAACAGCCGCCGCCTTCCGCGGGGCTTAGTTGTGGCGCCAGCGTGCCCGTCTCGAACACGTCACTTGCAGCGGGACGCAACACCCCGTTCCTCTGTGAATGTCTTAACCGATAGTGTTCCTGTGTGTAACATAAAAAAATGTTTTCACTCCTGCATGTGCCTGCATGTTTTTCACCCGCTTCAGAACATTCTATCCTGGCCGTCCACGGTATATGGCCCTGTACATTGGTACCGGCAAAATCATATGCTAGATAGTCGAATGAAAAACGAACAGATAAAGAAAAGTCACAGCATTGTCGCAAAGGCGAAGCAATGAACGCGATAGTAACATTTTGAAAGGTCACTCGCAGAATGAAAAGCAGATTCGAAACGTGCCCCGCGTTTCTTGCGGACAAATTACGCACGAAACATACTCACAGGTGTGGATGCACGCGAATAAGCGTCTCATTTGTTACTTCGCTGAGTCTGAAAAGCGTGCGGTTTGCGTGAACGGAGAATTGATTGCAGTGACCTTTGTGCTCCCGGTAACTACAGCAGAATCGTTTTACGTAAAGCGCGAGGCCAGCCAGGAGCGCGATCCTCCCCTCCTCGCCACCGCGAAATAAGGGCGCGTGAGGAGCGTACCTCCCCTTCTCTATGTCGGGCAGACTACGCGTAGGAGATTGGAGCGGGTGCCGCTGCGCGATGTGGTGACGTGCACTGATTGCGCCATCTTTCTGGTAATGCCGAAAACACAGCAGCGGTAAGTGGTAGATATAAATAGCTTGCCGTTTGAACGATGGGAAGCGTTCTCCGGGGTGTCTCAGTGGTTAACGCGTAACTTTCATGACGCAAAGGTCCATCGTTCGATTCAACGCGGTGGAGTGTTTCTTCTGCATTTTTTTCTTTCTTGTGTTTTTCCACATATAGATACGTATGCGTGACGCCGACGCCCCCGGCAAAATCCGAGGAAAGCATGCATATAATTGCTATCGCTATAAACGCACACTGTCTACTACTTCTTTTAGATAGCCGCGCCACGTTATGGGCTGGCTATCAGTAGTGGCAACATGTTCTCCTAAGGCACTGCCCAATCGGAGTTGACATACTGTCCGCAAAAACGGATCACTCACGTCACGGAAAAAATTGGCAGATCCCACGTACAGTGGGAGTCGATGATATGCGAAGCACGAATATATAAGAAAGGTTGATATGTCATTTTAAATCAGCGCAGCGTTACGAGTTGGCGGTAAATGATGCCTTAAATGACTTCTGTGTCATGATTATCATGTTTGGATGTGTCATTTACCTTTGTCATTCGTTCACGTCACGTGATACCAAATTTCATATATGTGGAGCTAGCGAAACGACCGTGAGCACGCTATCAGCGTGGTATGTTGTCATGTTCTTACATGACACGCTCGTCAGGATTATCATGTTTGTATCAGCCATATACTTTCGTCATCCATTGAAGTCACGTAACCCCAAACTTGGTATATGTGGAGCTGCAAAACGCCCACGAGCGCATCATGAAGGGCCCAATATACTCCAATGTAGCGTCGACGCGCACGCAAGCTGGGCACAGTGACGCTACGCTATAGCGAAACGCGAGCACTCTATAGTCTGACGCCCGGCGTGACCGGCGCTAGCAGTGCCCGTCGGTGCGGCCCGATGGCAACCGGTGCGAAAGGCGGCATGCTGAATTTCGCGCCGATACGTTACCCACACAACACTGCGTCTCACTCTTTTCGTGACGGAGGGATGCCGGACGCGCTGAAACGCGCATGCGTCAAAGCAACGCAGCGCGGCGCGCACCTGCGAGTATATATGGCAAGACGGGCGCCTAGCGTCGCAACGCCGGCGTGGGCGTCGTAATGAACGTCGGTGAGCACGCGTACCGCGTCACATCGAAATGTATGGGCGCCTTGACCGTGGCACTCAGTCGTGTTCTCACATGACACACGTCTTATGATTATCATGTTTGCACCAGTCACATAGCTTCGGCATTCATTGACGTCACGTAATACCTAATTTGGCTTGTGTGAAGCTGCTGAATAGGCCGCGTAAGCATCATGAATGTGTCATGTAGGCATGTTGTTATATGACACGCATGTCGTGATTATCATGTTTGTATGTGTCATTTACCTATGTCGTCTGTTCGCCTCACGTAATACCGAGTTTAGTACATGTGAAGCTAGCGAAACGGCCGCGAGCGCATGATGACCATAGCTTGTAGTCGTGTTGTTACATGACACACATCTCATGTTTATCATGTTTGCACCAGTATACCTCCGTCATCCATTTACGTAACGTCATAATAAATTTGGTATATGTGTGTCTAGCCAAACAGCCGCGAGTGCGTCATGAGCTTGGCATATAGTCATGTTGTCACATGACACGCATCTAATGATTATCATGTTTGCACCAGTCAGATACCTTCATACCCCAGGTACAGGCTCTTGATGTACTGGAGTAGTACACTAAAAGATACTTTCACGGCCAATCCGTACATCGGACGACGAGCAGCCATTCCGCTGAAGTTTTAATAGAGCTGCCAGTGGCTTAAAACGAACAGTGGAATCAATAGGTCCGTGCAGCCTGGAAAATGTTTCATCGCAGAAAATAAGCGATATAGTGACAAGTAGCACTCTGAGCAAAAAGGAAGAAACATCATCCTGCACAAAAAAAAAATGGAAATGATGGCGTTGCAATCGCGTACCTAACCAGGTGGGTGAATTTGACTGGTTGAGAAGATGGAGGGGATTGCCTACGTGCAACCGGTTAGCACATTGGGGAGTCGTTCCAAATGACCACTGCCCAGACTTCGGCAAAATAAAGGCGGCCCAACATGCTCTGTTTCAGTGCTTGGTGGTAAGGGGCGTCTGGCACATGGTACAACGCCTCTTTGGCTTTCGCACGGCGCGCATGGGAACAGAACGTGGGCTGTTGGCAAGACTGGTCTTTACAGTAACCTTGTACGTACTGTGGCAGTGGCGCTGTTTAGCGGAAGTACAACACAAGCCGCATAGAGGCGTCTATCCCGCATTACAAAAAATACGGCTCATTGCGTGGAATTACCTAGATCAGCAGCCGGAAACGCACGGCGAAGAGGCCTTCCTTCGACGATGGCACACACGTTTCTTCAAAGTAAGAGAGGGACAGCTGAGGTTTCCAGTTGTCCCGTACTAGCCATGCGCCCTCTCTAGTACGCATGCATAAGTGTTATCCTGTAAAATGTGATTAACTTGATTCATTTTAATTTTCCTTTGACTTGTAACAATTGGATACTCAGTGATCAAATAGGTTTTGGTGCTCATTTGTGTATACACTGTCTTTACTTGTTTTTGATGTTTTGTTTGTGTACGTACAAGTTAAGTGTGCAATAAACTTTCCTTTCTTTCTTTAGTCGCGAAAAATACCCGATTACTGTTATTTCGAAAAATCAGAGAAGCAAAAAAGCGCGTAATTGCATTTTCGCGGTGATGAGATGCCATTTACGTGGTAACAAACATGCCCTGAAAACACAGTGTTTAAACATTTTCAAGTTTGTTCTGATTCCAATCAATGCAATATGTTTTTTTCTTCAGAATATACTAATGCAGTTCTCTGAAAACAAGTTAAATAAATTTGAGCAAAATTGAGATTGCGATTTTCGCATAATGTATTCATATTGACCAACACTTTTTGGTTTTTAATGTGTTGAGAAACAAAATTTATTACTTCGAAAATTACTGGACTAATGAAGACGAAGGGGATGACTGTGCCTCTTTATACCCGCAAAACTACCTAATCTCATCTGTCTACCTAACTTTATGTCTCCCCTTCAACCGCTTGCCTTGTCTCAGAATCTAGTCGGTGATCCTTAACGACCTGCGGTTATCTTCCCTTCGAGCTACGTGCCCTGCCCGTTACCATTTCTTCTTCCCGATTTCGACTATGATCTACTTAACACCCATTTGTAACCAAACCAACTTTGCTCTCTTCTTGTCTCTTAAGGTTACACCTACCACTTTCCTTTCCATTGCTCGCCGCATCGTCCTCAATTTAAGCTGAACCCTCTTTGTAAGCCTCCAGGTTTCTGCTCCGTAAATGAGCACAGGCAAGATGCAGCTGGCATATAACTTCCTCTTGAAAGTTAGTGGTAGATTAGCATTCCTGATTCGAGAATGCTTGCCGAATGTGACACACCCCATTCTTATTATTCTAGTTATTTCACTCTCATGGTTGGGTGCGTACTTACTACTTGTCTTACTGAGTAGACGTATTCTTTTAAAACTTCCAGCGTCTCTCCACTTATCGCAAACCGCTGTTTTCTTTCAGGGTTGTTGTAGATTACTTTCGCTTTCTGCAGATTAATTTTAAGACCCGCCTCTCTGCTCTCTTGTCTAACTCAGTAATCATACATTGCAACCCGTTCCCTGAGTTACTCAGCAACAGCAACGCAATGTCATCGGCGAGGCCTCGGGTTACCAAGGCACGCTCCCTTAACTCATATCCGTTACTCTTCCCATTCCAGACCCCTTGAAACCTCCTGTAAGCACGCGGTAAGTAAAATGGCGGAGATTGTATCCCCTCGTCTTACACCCTTCTTCATCGCTATTCTGTCGCTTTCTTCCTGGAGCAATATGATGCTCCATATACTCCGTATAAAATATCCTTATATTCATAATTTATATCATAAATGTAGCTTGATGTGAGCTTTGAAGGAGTTACTCTATTTCGCCTCAGGGTTATCTGACAATATATTTCGGTTGAAAAGTCAATATAAAGTTAATGTAACGAATCGTTCCAACTTTCGTAATTTAACTATAACGAGTTCCTTTCGCATTCAACAAACTTGTAACGGCAACTCGTTCCGAAATCGGGAAAGAACAATGAACTAGCTTCCGTTATTCTTTTAGAGGAATGTGTAGAGTAACGCCAGCTTTTCACCAACATCATGCGACGCCAAAGAAACTAAGCTCGAGCAAATTTATTGTAACTTTCCGCCATTCCCGTGCTAGCTGAACTATTTTGCTTGGAGCTTCTAAAGAACGCTAGCTCGGCAGTCGGCTGTAGTAATTATTGTACTATTTCTGTAATCAATTGAGTATCGCTTCATTACGCTAACAAGTCCCGGTGGGTGGCGCAGATGCCACTCTGTCTTAGCGAAGGTACTCGATCTCTGCTACTTTCCCTCTACCTGCCACAGCTTTATAGGAATAGAAGGCTGAGATAAAGTTGCTTGGCGCGCTCTTTGTCCGCTTTATGTTGAGGTGAGATGCGTCCTCTGGAGCGCCAGCCGTCGATCTCGCGAACCAGGCTTACCGCCCTTCAGGGGTTTCCCCGGGCGCTACAGGCAAGAAAATTTCGGCCTCATGAGGCGATTCTCAGTGACTTATCACGAGAAAGAGGAAACTCGCACCATACCCCAAGCACTTTCATTTCTCGTCGCTTTCTTATTTCTTTTTTTATGTGGCATAACATTTTATTTTCCTTTATATGGTACCATAGAGTTTCATGCAATGGAACTCCCCTTTGTGGGTATGAGCCAAGTTCTTTTAGGCGACAAAACAATCCCAAGTTAATATCTTACATTAGCATCACCTTTAGAAATGATGAAGTTACTAAATATGAAGTTGCCTATTTATGCACCAGATCAAGAACACTTTGTCTGCCGCGAACTCTCATCCAAATCTGCCACCCGCCGGTGGCGCCATTCTTGCACTTGTTCTTGTTCTTGTTCCCCTTCACTTGTGGCTCATATCAACTGCGGGGATCGGCCAATAATTGAGTGGTCCTATAAAGTATTATTCTATTTTAGAGTAAAGGAACTTACAAATTGAAAACGTTACAAATTTTATAATGACATTTTGATGATCACTGATTTGTACCTTATATAAAGTTTTTGTATTAGTGACCTAGATCAAAACCTAACTTTTAAAAAGAAGAAAGAGGGAAAGAAGTTATGTGTGCGTTGACACAAACGAATAATATTAGTTTGTTAGTCTTTTCGTTTCATTCAGATAATTCCGCACTGCCTCGCAAACTTTCGCACTGGCAAACCCCGAAATAGAGGCTCCGAAGGACAGAATCACGGGCATAGATAAATTCATTCCAATAGCACGTAAAGGATTTACTAACTTGGATCTACGATCTGTAGTAAATCGTCTACATGTCAAAAAGTAATGATCCATAGTTTCTGGCTCGCCACGGAAAGAGCACATTGGAGAAAGAGCCTGAGCAGACCTGTGTTGGTAGAAATTTAGTTTGGGCACCCTACAGCGCAGCCTCGTGATTGCGACTTCTAGTTTTCGTGTGTCACAAAAGAATCGGCGCCAGGGATATAATAAGTGCCGATAGTAAACGAATTTGTGAGTGATGTACCTGTGGAACTTTCCATAATAATACGCCTGCGAAGTCGCGCAGCCGTTACATAAGCGGATGGTGGAAAACACGGTGAAGTTGGCCCACTTATTGCTGACTTCGCTAAAGAATATGCCGTTTCGTTTAAGAGACACCCTTTAGGGCCCGGAACCCAAACTAATCTAACTTTTCTCAAATAGGGGGGGGGGAGGTGATAATGCACGAAACACATTTATTATGTGCGACTCAACACCAACAAAAAGTGCAGTGCGAATTGACAGAGAGTCTGTAATTATAACAGCGGATGAAATTTCCGCGTTTAACTTTCGTAAGGCGAGTACCACTGCCAGAAACTCAGCCACAAAAACGGGTATGAAATCAGGTAGACCGAGCGAATAGGACCAATCCAATTTCGGGCTGAATATACTAACAGCTGACGTTTCGTCACTCTGTGATGCATCAGTAGCAATAATTACTCTTGTTTTGATGCTCTGCAAGTGTTCTTGCAATAAACCGTTTAGAGTGTGATGGGGGAGCAACTTTGCATTATTAGGGAAAATGTCATCAAATTGAATATCGACATGGGGTGAATTATCGCTTGTCGGCCTTATCTAGCCGATACGAACATTCAGCGGGTCCAATAAACGTTGTACAAATATAATTTGTGGGGTGCGAAACAGCAGCCATCTAACACCAAAAATAATTCCGGAAAGGATATCAATAGTGTCTGCGACTGCTGGAGTGGTGACTCATAAATTATTAAAAAGGTCTGAATGGTTAAGATACGAAACCTGCCCGAAAGAGAAGGAACTCTCGATTCTTTATATGTATAAAACGAAGTTAGAAACAGCATTAGGGAAACCAAGGCATAAGCGTAGTGATTCTCTTTCTAAAAGAATGAGAGGCTGGATTTTGTAGGCTGGAGCACCACAGAAAAGCACGCATCCAACTTCCAGAATAGGACGAATATACATTCAACATACCATTACTAGAGTATCTCTTTTCACGCCTATTCAGTAGTTGCTTATCCTACGTTTATAATGCCGACGGCTCGTGCACCCTTTCCAGCTATGCATTCAATGTGTTGGCGTCAGTTTAGAGATGCATTATAAATTACCCCAACATATTTAATAGATTTCACCTGTGGTATGCCCTCAGAATAGTAACAATGGGAAGAAAAGATTTCAATGGGAAGAAAAAAAAGGCACAATTTTTCGGATTCAGTCAGACGTGATTGTCATCAAGCCAGTTCTCCAGGGCCTTGAGCTAAGACTGCAGGCGGTAGTATAACGTCGGAATGGCGTCTGCAGTGGCAAAGAAGGCAATATCGTCTGCATGAACATACGTTGTTATGTCCTGGTTACGTGAAATGGTGCTCATTAACACATCAAATAACACCGGGGACAGCACTGAGCCTTGCGGTACTCCTCTCGTTTGTGGGTACATAGTCGATGAAAAGCCGCCTTTGGAGCAATAGAACTTCCTGTCCAAGATAAATTTGCGAACCCACGTTACTATGTATGCCGGAAAATTGAGGGATTCCAGTAAATTTATCAGAATACTATGTATAGTATCGTATGCTTCAGAGATATCCAAAGTAACTGAAGCTGCATATTTGTTGTCCCGTCTAGCTAACTCCATACGACTTTCTAAATCAACATGAGCATTTTATATGGAACACCCAGCCCTCAACTCGATTTGACAGGGGCTTAGAATTGACCTTTTGTCAATAAATCTATTGATTCGAGTACAGATAATTCTCTCAATCCATTTCGCCAGATTTTATGTCAAGGCAATTGGCCTTATGTTGACCAATATGTACCTGCTGTCTTGTTTCTTCAGCAAAAGTATAATTTTAGCTAGTTTCCATTCTTTCGGTATCCATGAAGTTATCGACGAATAGTTCACACTATCTAAAAGAACATTACGGGATTCTTGAAGTAAAACTTTTAACATAGAATTTATTATTCCATCCACTGCAAGGGCAGTCATCGGGAAATAAAGTGCAGTTTCAATCGATTCAGATACGGAAATTTCTTTATATTTATGCATAGATACCTGCATCTTGCGAATGGTCGAGAGATCTGTTCTAAAGCGACGTTCTAATCCTTTAGCGATCTCTTCGAGAGAGTTGCCATCTCTTGCGGTGTCACAATAAATGATTCTAAAGTTACAGTTGTTGACAGTACCTTCCTTGACCGCAGATACGCAAACAGAGCAAACTTATTGTTTGATTCGGAAAGATAATCGGAATGTCGACTGTCACATTCTTCATTCGCACGTTTAACAGTGCGCTTAAATACACCGGCAAAGAACTGATAGTCTTTCCAATTTGTTGGGCATTGATTGTGCAGAAGCTCCTTCCAAGTGGCTTTCCGTTTTCTGTAATCACGCGTACATTCATCAGTCCACCAACGAGAAGATGGCCGTTTACTCAATGGAATGACGAAGTCCGAATTTTTCCGACATTCCACTAGTATGGAGCCGATATTAGATGCAATTTCTTGACCATTGCCATTCTGAAGTTTTGCAAATGCCGAACGCAGACAGGTTCGAAATTTCTGATGGTCACATATACTCGACGTTGCTGCTCTAAAGTTGTCATTGGACATACAATGTCCAAAACTACTGGAAGGTGGTCGCCGTTACTTGAAGAGTCAACCACGGACCATGAAAAAATATTATTCACACTGGTACAAAACCTCAAATCTAACACTGAATGAGTCTGAACTCGAACAAATGTTACGTGTCCTTTATACACGAGCGATTTTGGTAGACTGCCCACTCCCACAGCCGTCAACCACACAGGTGTGTCTTTCTCCCCCAAGACAAATGATGAGAATTAATGTCACCTGTGAGCACCATTTCCTTTCGACGGGCTGCCAAATAAAGCGCTGCTATGATGTCTCTTACTTTGTACACCAGGGAGGAAATAACAATTTATAATTTAAAAAAGGTGGTATCCTGGAAGGTACAAGTCTAACGCTATTATTTCACAGAGTCCGACATCCTGAATGTAATTTTCGCGTTTGTGCCACAGTTTCAAGGCTCTTCTTTTTCTTCTTTTACAGCTGGCCGAGAGTGGGTCGGGGACAAGCAAGTAAGCGAGCAAACGAAAAGAAGACGAAGAAGAAGCAAGCCAATATCGCCACCGCTGTCGACACAGATAATGCGATACTCAGTGCGTGCCAGATTGGATTTAGACCAGGTTACTCTATATGGTGGGCGCATGTTGATTTAGAGGCTCGTATAAAGCTTGCTCGGCACAGACGACAATATGCGGCCCTAGTAACCCTTGATTTAGCCAAAGCATATGACAGTGTTGAACATGCTATTCTTATCAATGTCCTAAAAGAGCTTACGTTCCCGCAGTACATCACAAATTGGATATACGAATTTTTAAAAGACAGAAAATTTTATTGCTTCCAACGAGGTATTTCCACGCCGAAGTATAGCCAAACGAGAGGTGTTCCTCAAGGCTCTGTTCTATCGCCTTTGCTATTTAACATTTTGTTAAGTTCAATACCACAGAGTGATAAGATACACGTATATGTATATGCAGATGATATCGCGTTCTTTGCATCTGACAACGATATTTATTCACTACATTCGACTTTACAGTGTTATTTGGCAACATTGGAAACCTGGTTTCAGAAAATTCATATGAACCTGAACGTAACTAAAAGTGCTATAATAGTTTTTCCGTTGGACGCACCAGTTACTATTTCTCTTCAGTACCATCAGGAAATAATACCCCAGGTTAACTGTATTACATATCTGGGTGTACTGTACGATCAAAAACTGAGCTGGCGTGACCACATTGATTATATTAAAATTAAGGCTACACGCGCTGTTGGAATGATAAGTAGGCTTAGCCGCCTCCGTTCCGGTCTTCGCAGAGATACGATGATCATGATTTATCGCATGTACGTTCGTCCGATTCTTGAATTCGGATGTGTACTATTCTCTGGTGGACCAGCATACAAAATAAACCCCCTCATTCTCTTAGAGCGGGAAGCCCTACGTAGTTGTTTAGGTGTGCCAAAATTCACAGCTAACAATGTTTTGTATCAAGAAGCTCGGATACCCACCCTTGCTTGCAGATTTCGTATTTTAACAGTAAACACCTATTTAAAATTTTCCGAATCCACTTTAAAAGGCGACAGTTTGTATTCTTTACCGAGCCTGGTGTCTTCTTCAATGAGCATTGGTCCCGTGTATATAAACCCCAAGTGCTATTTGTTCAAACACTTCTAGATGCTTTAAATGTTAATATATTCGAGATCACACCATCTGTCAAACCAATCAGCCAAGTGCAAATAGAATTTGACGATATCTTCCCCATGAACGCTAAACACTTGCCCTCTAAATATTTGATTGGTTTATTAGAACAACACCTGTCTCAATTAGGTACTAATACAGTAATTGCAACGGATGCATCTATGAGTGGCGAGAAGGCAGGTGTGGGTATTTTTTCTCTCTCATTATTCTGGTCATTTTCATTACGCCTCCCAGATTATACACCAATATTTGAAGCGGAATTAACGGCCGTTATACTAGCTATTCGTAAACTTCCTGCGACTCATTCGACAGCTGTGATAGTGACTGACTCGTATTCCGTGTGTTCATTCTTATCATCGTCGTCGACATCAGCAGTACTAGAGACTGTTAAATCATTAATCCCAGCAAACATTCGTCTAGTGCGAATGATATGGGTGCCAGGCCATCGTAGTATATTTATAAACGAGATGGCTGACAAACTTGCGCGAACATCTCTTGATCTTCCGATTGTGCCAATCATGCCTCGTACAGCTTACGTAACAGCAGCGAGGTTTAGAAAACTCTCCCTTCTTGAAGACTCATCAAAAACCATTATACCGAATCCAGATTTCTCGCACCTGCAATTCACATGGAATAATAAATGGTGTCCCACTCGTAAATTGGAAGTCTTGGTAACAAAATTACGTTGCCGTGTACCACCTCTTAATTTCTACTTAAACAGGTCTGGTCTGGTGCCATCCCCTCTGTGCTCAAGCTGTAACGAACCTCAACATATCGACCATTTTCTTATCACATGTCACCGATTCAAAAATCAAAGAAAAAACTGCTTCGAAATTTTATTCAGAAAATTAGGAATATCACTTAATACTCCCAATATTTTGTCTTTTGGGGCCATTTCATTGGGACATAGTGACAGGAACATCTGCGGGGCTCTCTGCGAATTCATATATAACACAAGAAGATTACCTTGCTGAGTCATCCATCAGCTCTCGAATTTTACTAGTCACACTACCACTTATTATTTAGCTGATACACTGCAATGATTCAACTTTCAGGAGAATTTCATATAACGGTTCCACCACAGATATTCAACAAATTCTATTATTTCTCCCCCCCCCTTTTTTTTACATTGCGCCAAATTAATTTCACAGTCAAAACACAGTAATCATATTCCCCTAATCTAGAAAATCTATAGGTATTTACTTGCATTAACCACCGGCTTCTTGGCCAATCCCCCTTAGTGGGTGAGAGCCACAAAAGAAAGGAACAAGCAAGCAAGCAAGCTGTCGACACTGGCGTTCGAGATATCCTGAGGAGTGCGGAAAGCCTGGGGTATACCAGGCGGGCATCTGGACGAAGGTCATTCACTCGGTGAGTAACAGCTCAAGCTACACTGCAAGCACTCTTACATTGACTCCAAATACGTTCCTGGTTATAATGAGCGCTGATATTTTATGTATTCGCATTTGAAAATTCATGGGAGGCCCCGACCCGTTAAACGATGCGCGGCAACCGATACCCTTCTCGACTAACGAAATTGTCCTGTTCATACACTCCACACTGTTCTTCGAAGGCAGGGGTCACTTCCAGTCAGACTCATGACGTCACTCTGCATAGCGCGCCTATTGGTGCATGCTTGTGTGCATACACCTTTTGACGAGCAAAAGTGCCAGCCTTCTTCAGTTGATTATCTGTGTGCCCACGCAATCCCTCAAGATATCTCGCCTTCCAAAATTTGTTGGTGCTCCTTCATTGCTAATGGCCAAGGAAGCTTCTGGAACCGAAATCAGTGCAGAGAAAAACGCCAAGGCTTCCATGTCGATTTGCAGTAGATTTCACTTTAATTTGCTCCAATTCTTGTGCGTCCTAACTATACGAAGCCATGTCAAGGTCACTATAACACCAAAACAGTGCATCACAGAAAGAAATTGAACACGTTGTGCCTTTATATTCGTAAATTCAAGGAGTATTTAGGTAAGCTCTTTGTTAAATAACTTTATTTGTGCATTTTTGTTTTCTTGCTGTTCTTTAGTATTTTTTGCCGTCGTATAGTAAAAATAATATGTTTTGTACAACACTATGACTTGTGCCTCCAAGTTTTCTCAATATTGTAACCTACACCTCTTTTTCATGAACATTGGTCGTGAAATAGTTTTCTTTTGTGGGCTCTGTACCCTGTCATATCGTTGGGCTTTGTTAAAGCATTTGCTCTAAATGCATCTTCTCATCTCTGTAACCCCCCCCCCCCTTCCCAAACCTAATGCCTGTATACTGAAGCTTTAGCGCGCACACACGAGCACACAGATGAACGCAGGACCAGCGCAGAGTAAAAGCGTGGTCCTTGTGTTCCTTTCGCCTGTGTCCTCGAGTGTGTGATGAAGCTTCAGTATGAAGCAAAATCAACTAGCCCGTCTTTCCGTACTAATGCCTCGTTTAGTGTCTTTAAGTTCAGTGATTGATGATAAGGGTGGAGGTGCCACTGACAATTCTGAGTCTGAGTATGCTGTGTAGCATAAGAAAAGTTTCAAGGCTACTTCTTATTGTTTTTCATTCCTTCTGCAGGCCATAAATTTGAATAAGCAATGACTACTCCGGAGCAACAGTTTTTTTTTTATTTTCACCAAACGGACCACCATATCATGCCCTATGCGCAGATGGCGCCATACGCAGCGTATGCCCACTGCGACGCACGAGCCTTCCCTGCTCACCTACGCATGTCATGCTCCAAGGAAGGAGACTCGGACTGCCAGCTGCTACTGTACTTATTACGTACGAGGGAACTGCTTCTCGGCACTTCTTTGGAGCTGGTTGAAGACCAACAACGACCCAGCGGCCTTGGTCTGGCCGTGGTTCGGGCTCCCGCGTCCCCGTTGCCTATGCCTGGCACGATGGACGAACGGCGCAAGGAGGCGGCTCTGCAGTACGCCGAGTACCTTCTGTCCGAGCACATATGCGTGACGGCAGTAGATATAAATGGCAGCATGACGCAACCACCTTCTCTTTTGGCCGCTCTGAGATACAACCCCAACGTGGAGAGCGTGATGGTGCGCTTGGCGTTGGACCAAGCAGATGAGGCGAATGCTCACGTTCTGCAAGTGGTGAACCAACTGACACATCTGGAAGAACTCGAGTTCGCGTCGGTCAACTGCAATACGCCATCACGTCGTGAAGACGCCACGTGCTTGAAGGGACCCCTGATGTGGCGAAGGATGGAGCACCTCCGCGCCAATCTCTTTCATCTTTCTTAGTAAAATTGGGTATTCGACACCCTCGTAGGCTTTAGAGTTATCTAGTTCAACTAATGCTGCATACCGTTTCTTTCGCTGTGTTAACTGGATTCTGCTGTCCAAATAAACGTGAGCACACCAAATGGACATTCCTGTTCTAAAACCAGTGTGACAGACACTTTATGATTTATTAATCGTAACAAATTTAGTTATCTGATCATGTAATAGTCTCTCAATCAATTTCACTAAATTGGATGTTAATGATACCGGTCGAATGTTGTCTAGAGTAAGTCCCTTGTTTTTATCTTTAGGCAGGGGTATCACTTTACGTATACCTTCCACACAGAATGAATCCAAGAGTGTTTTCTAGAATAACTTACGGTATCCAATGGCACATAGGAAGCAACATCAAAGAAGACTTTCAGCATCTTCGTAGTGATACCATCAAATCATGGTGCTGCCGTTGGCAAACGTGCCACAACTGACTAGAAGACTAACAATGATATTTCTTCAGTATTTTCTAGAGTGTCTTTCATCACAAGAGGTAAATGAATGCAGGTTGAAAAGCTAGCCTCCAAACCCCGGGCAATTGTACCGAGTGAGTCTTGTATTTCTTGGGTAGTATGCACTATTGATTCTGCATTTCAGGGACATGGAATTAATTTCATAGACCTGAGATACTGGAAGAGTGTGCTTTTATTGTTTCATTATGAAAGGAGCTCATAACGGTGAACGTGATATTCATCTTTTGTTTTTTCTGACAGCAAGCTTGAAACTCACTTCAATGAACTTGTAGTTGGTCCAGCTACTAGGAGACTGATTACGCATGAGTTGCTTCTACGCTGCTTTCCGGCGTTTGTAGTCTCTCGAGCAGTCGTCATACCACAAAATATTAGCTATAGAGTCCTTCCTTCCTTGTATCTGGAACTGCGACCTCTTTTGAGCAGAGTCAGTAATATCACAAACATTACCAGTGCTACATGTATGTAAAAATATGTAAAAATTGCCCGCAAACTCATTTTAAACCTATTGTGATCAATAAACAAACGAACGTGACACGATGCATTACACTGTGACCCGTGGATATAAAATATCACGGGAATGTGGTCGCTAATCGAACGCGTGTGAACAGTCTCCCAGGACAACACCGAAAGTCCTGGACCCGAAAACGTAATATCTAGCGCCGATCAGGACTGGCGCCGTGAAAATGTTAATGATCCAGTGTTGTGACAGGGGAAATTGTTCAATGCCACCCAGTCCTATAGACGTTTTCCCTTCTGATCTATTTTAAATCCCCGCGATATGTGATGAGAGTTGAAAGCTCCAGCTAGCACAGCCTTAGAAGGACGTGCTAGCTGGAGCTAGCACGTCCTTTTAAACTGGACGTGTTAGAATCCGACCAGTTTAGAAGGACGGATTCTATTGACTGAGCATTTCGCACACCCAAAGGGAAATATGCATTAACCAGATAAAGTTTGAGACCTCTTGAAAGAGTTAGTTCTACTGCTAATATTTCACTTTCTGTAGATATTAGCTGAAATGACAGCCTTGCTTTATAGCAGATTGTATAAGACAGAAGAGTGAGTAAGCCACCTCCTCTGTATGGACGATCTAAGCAAAATGGTCGGTTTTTACGCCGACTAAATAATTTATCTGGAGATAACCAAGTTTCTTAATATGATAACATGTGGATAAACTTGTGAAATGAAAACGTTGAGATCAGTAGAAGCAGCAAATACGGATCGACAGTTCCACTCCAGCACTCTCATCTATCTTCCGGTGACAAAAGCACCGTAGAGGCTACAGCCTCTTCCGAAATTTTAGCTGTAATCTGGACCTGAGGCAGAACTTTCTTTCATTTAGAGTTAGTACTGGTATCGGAAACTTTTAGCGGGGGCCCCCTTAGTTTCTGTGCACGCTGGTCAACATCCATGCTTGCATATTCCTGTAAATCTGCAAGGTAGATTTGCGAGTCTGAAGAGCTACCACTCTTTGCAGACAAGCTGGAAGTGGGACCCTCCTTCGAGGGCATCGTCGGAAGACCGTCTACTTGTGAGGGAACATTTCCTTGGCTGTGACCCACTGTTGGAACACTATCCACTCGTGACAATAGCCCCTTTTGTGACGCTAATAACCCACTGAGGCATTCCGACACAGTCTCTACGACACGTCCTATCAGTTTTGCCATAGCTTACTCGACCGACTCAGTGATCACTTGCAAAAAATCACGTTAATCATTGCCTGGTGACGTGGAGTTACGCTAGCATAACTATGTTCTCTTTTTTTATCGCTGAAATAGCCTCCCAGCGTGAGCATTGCCTTTTCTCTATTATCTCCAAGACTTGTATCTCTTGGTTTCTAGCTGCGCATGTAGGGTTTTCAGCCTTGTGTGTACCTCCACACAGGCAGCACTTGAGGACTTGAGCAGAGCAGTCGTGCGGGGAGTGACCTTCACCACAAGAGCAACAACGCAAAACAGATTTGCAAGTTCCCATACTACGGCCATAGCGCCAGCAGTTGCGACATTGTAATGGACGTGAGGCAACCAGGTCTACTCTAAAAATCAAAGGCCACAGTATGATTTCCGAAGGGCGTGACAAACCAGCAAATGTGCACACCTGTATGGTCATGCATTCGATGTCGTCACTAACCACCACACCCTTTGTTGGCTATTCACACTTAAAGACTCTTCCGGACGACTTGCTCGCTGGGCGCTCAAACTTCAGGAGTACGACATCCGCGTTATTTATAGATCCGGTCGTAATCAAATGGACGCCGACGCCCTTTCTCGCTCACCCATATCGGATGAAGATGTTTGTCTCTCTTCCTTCGAGCCTGCATTTGCGTCATCCGCCTTGCGCAGCATGACGGTGGAACAACGAAAGGACCCCTGGATCATTGGCCTCATAAGCATTCTTTCTGATCCTCTCACTCCTTCACCGTCTCGCGCTCTCCACTGCCAGGCTAGCAACTTTTGCCTAAGGGATGATCTTTATCGACGCAACTTCCTTTCCGACGCTCGCAAGTGTCTCCTTGCGATACCCCGTCATCTTCGATCTTTTATCTGCGAAGCTTTCCACGATGAACCACAGTGCGCCCACGCAGGCCTCTTCAAGACATACGCCAGGCTTCCGCTCAGATTTTATTGGCATGGCATGTATAACTACGTGCGGAAATTCATTCGCTCGTGTGCTCAGAGCCAACAGCGAAAGTTACCTCCCGGGCAAGTCTACCCGTCACAACCTATTCCTTGTCCTTGTCGACCTTTTGATCGCGTCGGCATTGACATTTACAGACCACTACCATCACTTCTAGCTGGTAACCGCTGGATTATTGTTGCGATAGACCATTTGACACGTTATGCCAACATAGTCGCGCTGCCGACTGCCACAGCCCGTGACGTTGGAACGTTTCTGTTGCGACGTTTCGTTCTACGTCATGGTGCCCCTCGCGAACTCTTAAGTGACAGAGGCCGTGCCTTCCTTTATGTCGCCTTGAAGGCATTACTCAACGAATGCCGAATCGTGCACCGCACAAGTACAGCGTACCACCCTCAAACGAATAGCATGACGGAGCGCTTCAACCATACTCTTGGCAATATGTTGTCGATGTACGTCGCCTCTGATCAATCAAATTGGGACCAAGTGTACCCGTTCGTCATCTGCAGGTACAATACTGACGTACAGCTACTACTGGGTTTTCGCTGTACTTTCTTCTTTACGGACGAAAACCTTCCAATACAGTGGACACTATTCTTCCATATAAACCTAATGGGTCGAAAGTACAACTGTGTCCGAAGCTGCCCGACGTGCTAAAGAATGCCGCCAGCTTGCCCGCTCTTTTTCTACCGGGGACCAGAGGCAGCAGCAACGCCGCCAGCCTGGGGACTGTTCGGCTCCAAACTTTCCACCTGGTTCATTGGTATGGCTTCGGGTACCTGCTACTTCACCTGGCTGCTCCGCAAAACTTCTTCCCAAATACATCGGACCACACCGCGTTGTAGAGCAAACGACACTCGTGAACTCTATCGTGGAGCCCATCATCCCATCCACAGACCTACGCTACCGCAGCCGCGACACTGTCCACGTCTCTCGCCTTAAGCCATATTATGACCTATTAGTCGTTTCTTCTCCCTAATCCGCCAGGTTGGCTCCTTTTTCTGCGGAGGGCGATTGTAGTGAATAATAGGGACCTCAACGGCATTTCTCGGCGCCTCAGGGGCATCGCCATCAGCGAGCGAGTTCGTGCGTGCTTGCTGCGCTTGGCCAGACGCTGCTGCTGACTGCTTCCCCCTCTGCGTTCTCCTCTACAAACAAACCCCGTTACTATATATATATATATATATATATATATATATATATATATATATATATATATAATAATGAGATATAACAGACAGTAATGCCAAGGAATGTACAGGGGAAGTTATTAAAACCAATGGAATGTAAATAAGAAGAAAGAAAAGTGTATGAAAAAATTACCAACTGTGAGCAGGAATCGAACCTACGACCTTCGAATTACGTGTTCGATGCTCTAACCACTGAGCTATCACAGCGGCCCTCCCTCCATCCACTTTTTTGGGTTTATCTGTGAATTTAGAAGTAGGAGTGACAGTCAGCGCCGTCTATAAGCCAAACGACGAGTGTGAGAACACTCGAACGCGTAATTCGAAAGTCGTAGGTTCGATTCCTGCTCACAGTTGGTAATTTTGTCATCCACTTTTCTTTCTTCTTATTTACATTCCATTGGTTTTAATAACCTCCCCTGTACATTCCTTGGCATTACTGTCTGTTATATCTCATTAATATTGTGTTAAAACACAGAAAAACGAGCCCTTAGGTATACACTTCTTTCCCTTATTTCATTGAACGAGGGTCTCGTACTGGCAGACTTGGTGTGTTTAGGTTGTATAAGAGGGACAATTAATCAGCTGCCCGCTCATCATAAGTTCACGTGCTACGTGACGCCAAACATGCGCATAAGAGTGTTCTCACACTCGTCGTTTGGCTTATAGATGGCGCTGACTGTTACTCCTACTTCTAAATTCACAGATAAACCCAAAAAAGTGCATGGAGGGAGGGCCGCTGTGATAGCTCAGTGGTTAGAGCATCGAACGCGTAATTCGAAGGTCGTAGGTTCGATTCCTGCTCACAGTTGGTAATTTTTTCATCCACTTTTCTTTCTTCCTAATTACATTCCATTGGTTTTAATAACTTCCCTTGTACATTCCTTGGCATTACTGTCTGTTATATCTCATTATTATTGTGTTTAAACACGGAAAAACGAGCCCTTAGGTATACACTTCTTCCCCTTATGTCATTGAACGAGGGTCTCGTACTGGCAGACTTGGTGTGTTTAGGTTGTATAAGAGGGACAATTAATCAGCTGCCCGCTCCTAATAAGTTCACGTGCTACGTGACGCCAAACATGCGCATAAGAGTGTTCTCACACTCGTCGTTTGGCTTATAGCTGGCGCTGACTGTCACTCCTACTTCTAAATTCACAGATAAACCCAAAAAAGTGGATGGAGGGAGGGCCGCTGTGATAGCTCAGTGGTTAGAGCATCGAACGCGTAATTCGAAGGTCGTAGGTTCGATTCCTGCTCACAGTTGGTAATTTTTTCATCCACTTTTCTTTCTTCTTATTTACATTCCATTGGTTTTAATAACTTCCCCTGTACATTCCTTGGCATTACGGTCTGTTATATGTCAATAATATTGTGTTAAAACACGGAAAAACGAGCCCTTAGGTATACACATTTTTCCTTTATATATATATATATATATATATATATATATATATATAGTGTCTTATAGACCCTTCATTACCTCTGTCTCAAATCGCATCTGATAGCCTGCATCGATCCCATCTCACATATACTCCTTCTTCGATTTTTGGCTTTTCTTTCTATATAATTTTTTTTCAGTCCGAAATTACTTTGTGTTCGTAATACCATAACCCTTTTACTTAAAGATCTTGCCGCCCGGTTCTTGGCCGATCGCCCTTTGTGGGTCTGCACCAGAGTAACGAGGATCGTCATCATCGTCCTTATAATAATAATAATAATAATAATAATATTAATAATAATAATAATAATCAAACGACTCTTGGTCATGCACGGCACCGTTGAGAGTTCATGATGCTGTCGGGGACAATTTCGTAGTGTAGTAGGCCGAGACGTCGAACTACCCTGTACGGTCCGAAGCACCGCCGAAGTTTTTCTCGCAGTCCACGTGGCGCATGGGCGCCCACACCCAAACACGGTCACCAGGTTGGTATTCCGCGAAGTGTCGTCGAAGATTGTAATGGCAGCTGTCAATCATCTGTTGGTTCTTGATGCGTAGGTGGGCGCGCTGTCGTGCTTATTCTGTGCGCTGAAGATAGACAGTCACGTCTAAGTTTTCTTCGCCCGCGACGTTGGGCAGCATGCATGGCATCGAGCGTCGTAGAGGGGTTCCTTCCGTATACCAACTTGTGGGCGACATCTGCGTCGTCTCCTGCACCGATGTGTTGTATACGAAGGTCACGTACGGAAGGATGGCGTCCCACGTCTTCTGTTCTACATCGACGTAAATGGCCAGCATGTCGGTGATTGTCTTGTTTAGCCGCTCGTTTAGGCCATCGGTTTGTGGGTGATACGCTGTAGTCTGGCAGTGGCTTGTCTGGCTGTGTGCTAAAATCGCTTGGGTTATCTCGGCAGTAAATGCCATACCTCTGCCGGTGATGAAAACCTCCGGGGCGCCGTGACGCAAGACGATGTTTTCGACGAAGAATTTGGCTACCTCAGATGCACTACCTTTTGGCAGAGCTTTCGTCTCGGCATAGCTGGTTAATTAAACGGTAGCAACGACTATCTATTAGTTTTCGACAACCGACATTTGAAACGGCCTAAGTTCATACAAATTTGCTGGAACGGTCGGCGAGGTGGTTCGATGGGGTGCAGAAGTCATGGTGGCCTAGTCGGCGGTGTCTTGCGTTGCTGGCCGTCCTGGCATGTCCTCACGTAATGAGTGACATCGGCTACAAGGCGGGGGCCAGTAGTATTTCTTTTGTATTCTCGCGAGTGTGCAGGAAAAAACAAAGGTGGCCAGCCGTTGGGTCGTCATGCATGGCCTGCATAATTTCTCGTCGCATTGCCTAAGGTACAGCGATAAGGTAGCTGATTCGGGCTGAGAGAAGTTCTTCTTTATGAACACGTTGTTCTTCAAGAAAAGTGACGCCAGTCCTCGCCTGAAAACATTTGGAATGACACTGGTCCGGCCCTCGAGGTATTCCACTAGCTCCCTCAGTTCCTGGTCGGCTTGCTGTCACTCAGTGAAGTCGTCGGCACTTATGGTTCCCAAGAAGTACTCATAATCCTGGTCGTCCTGCTGTGGTGGTGCGGTGATCAACAAGACGCTGCCACATTATAATATCGGTTCAATGTACTACGTGCAATTGATCACGTCGAGCACGTTTTCGGCGCCAACCACCCCGTTTATTACTGAACCTACGCAGGGTCCCTACTGCGCGTGCCATGTTTTCTATATGGAGGCTCTAGTGAAGTTTTTCGGGGTAGGTTATCCCTAAATACGTAACTGACTCGACCTGAGGTATGACGTTTTTTCAGTATGGTAATGAAATTTGCACTGGGACATTCTGTGCGACAACTACGATCGTGTTTTTTTAAATATTGAGTGATAAGTGAATACCCTTCAGAAAGGTTTCCAGGCTATTCATATATGTCTGAAGAATTTGATAAAGTTTGTGAATGTCTGCTGACGTAGCAAAAATGCGATGTCATCAGCATACATACTAACCTTAACATCCTGCTGTATGGGAATAATAATTATACAGTAGCACATTAAATGATAAGGTGATGATACTAACCCTTGCGGGAGACCTCTTGTGTTCCCTTATTTTAAAAAATCGACACCAAGTTATGAGCAATAAAATTCTCCTCCATTTAAGAAAGCATAGACTTATGGCACAAAGCATTGTGGCACTCTTAAGTTCTGAAGCGAATCTATCAGTCTCACATGCTCTCCTGGGATATCGGAATATCTAAAGTTAGTAAAGCGGAATATTGTTTCTGGTATCGGACAAGCTGAATTCCGCTTTCGAGATCGACGCTTGAAAACCAAATGGAGCAACCACGCCTGCATACAGTTTGACATGGGCTCAGTGTCATTTTTACTGACATCCAGCGATCTGCACGGCCATGCAAAATTCTTTCATTCTTTCGACGATTTTTACTAGATTCGATGTGAGCGCTATAGGCCTGATATTATCTAAAATAAGCCCAGCGCCTTGCATTTAAAATAATGGAATCACTTTCGCAACCCTCCAATCAGACGGGACCCAAGAATTTTTAATTCAGTGATTAACAATTTTGAGCAGGCCGAGGTGGTAAATTTTATGTACTGTTTTTTTTTATTACCGACACTGTCATGCCATCAAAACCTACTTCGGTATCATGCAGCGTTTTTACTATACATTTGATATTTCTGCAGCGTTGGCCTTTTCAAAATCCTCACCGCTATGGGTGAGGATGGTGGTGATGTGGGGCTGCGCAGCCTTTATTATTTTTTTTTTGGCCTGTTAACTCTGGCACATACCTAATCTAGGGGATAAACAAAGCCTATGGATTATAAATGCACTATTACAGCTGAAGCTGTTATAAGATCACAACTCGGGTCACGCCCAGTTGTCCGCCATCGCCGGTGTCCGTAACCACCAAAGACACAGTGCGGCTTGAACCCGGGTCCGCTGGGTTCCAGCCCAGTATTCTACCGCTGAGTAACGCTGGTGCTTGTGACTTGTTGGCAAACTTGCCTCAGGCAGGCTCGATGTCGGGAAAGCAATCGCGTTTATGCGACTTGTAAGCATTTTAAAAACAGCGAAAGAACAACCAGTCATCGAACAATGCGAATAGCGTAACAAGAGGGCCGTCTAATGCTCCAACACATTACATAAACCTATTATTCTTCCCTTGTTAACGGTGGCACATACCCACTTCAGCCATAATTCCTCATCGTCGTCAGCCACTGCACGATCCATTGGCACAAAATTTCTTGCAAGTGTTTAGCGAATACCACGCTTCTCAGAAGAATGACGAAAAATAGCATAGCGAATGCCAGCCTACAACCCAAAAGCGTATTATTATTGCCCTAGAGGGTATCAAGCAAGTGTGCTTGCAGTAGTTACCCAATTGGTGTTTTGAAAAAGGTTTGAAAGGCCGCTCTTCCAGCTTTTGCTCTGACTGTGCTGCACCTTCCCCACACGCCTGGAGTTTTTATTTACCAACATATTACTATAAAATGTACAAAAAAGGAAATAAATTACACCGATAAAGAGCAAGTGAGAAAAAATTATAAAACTTGGGGGACCCTTAAGCTTCGCCTTTTGCCCCGCCGCGGTGGCCTATAGTGGCTAAGGTGCTCGGCTGCTGACCCGCAGGTCGCGGGATCGAATCCGGGCGGTGGCGGCTGCATTTTCGATGGAGGCGGAAATCCTGTAGGCCTGTGTGCTCAGATTTGGGTGCACGTTAAAGAACCCCTGGTGGTCGAACTTTCAGGAGCCCTCCACTACGGCGTCTCTCATATGGTGGTTTTGGGGCGTTAAAACCCACAAATCATCATCATCAAGCTTCGCCTTTAAAGGTTGAACGCAATAGCGACATTAGGTTCGTAAGCGTACTTGGAAACACTTAGTGTATAAAATCTTTTCGAACTTGCTATGCATCCACTACTGTTAAGTGTGCAGTAGCACGAGTGTCATTTGAAATGGGTGACTGGCTTTAAACTATGAAGTCATTATGATAATCTCATGTTCTGACACCCTATGGCAATGTACACTTGAGCCACGCTGTATTATGACAGTATTTGTTGTTGTATTGTGAATCATGCATACAGGATGCGTGTGTTCGCGTAGCAAGAAAGCAACTTTCAATGCAATTCCAAGCAGGGAAAGTTCTTTTGCAATATTCGCAAGCAGAGGCGTGGCCGTGTGGTAGAACACCCGCTTGCCACGCAAACGACTCGTGTTCGGTCCCCACTCAGTATATTATTTGCACCTCTCTCATTTTTTCGGTCAAGCGAAAATGGTGATTATTCGCTCACAACCAACGACGCAGACACCAGAATTTTCACGAAACGATCTCTTTGATTCTCACGCATTAAAAAGGAAGTATACTAATAACATAACGAAAGTCTGGAATTTTCAACGAAACGGTTGACTTACCTGACCAGATAGAATTCGAACGTATGTCTTACATTTGTTAACGTTAACAATTACATCCCTAGTATTTCCGAGTAAATAATAAAGCGGACATTATGTCGGAATACGTGTAGTTGCCATAATAAAATTACAAAGTGCCTCTGTTTCTCTTTGGTCTTCTTTCCTTGTTTTCTTTTTTTCAGTTTTTTTCTGCTTTTTTAATTGTATGTTTCTTCCTATTTGATTTTCTTTCTAGCTCTTACTATTTCTTAATTGTTTCCCTTTTTTGTGCATTTTTATGCATGGTTTTGCTTGCGTTTTTCCAAGCGACGAGAGCATACGAAAGCCCGAGTTCCCGGGGTGCTCGGCCCTCGGTATATAGTTTCGACGAACAAAATGAGTTCATTCGGATGTAAATCGTCAAATACAGTGGATATCCGTCAAGGTCCAACTCACACTAATTATTTGATAATTGACAAAAGAATGATGACAAGTTAGCTTTTCAAGTATTTAAATTAAGTAGCCGGAAAGTTTACAAGAATGTGACAATAGGCCAGATTTTGAGATACGCACCAATGCACTTGCGGTAAACACTCATTCGTGTTCCAGTTAAGTACTCTTTGACAACATGCCATTACCCGCGCTGAAGTACACTATAGGGCAGCTTGAAGGCCCTTGTATTTCGCAATACATTGGGAACGATTTCCGCAAAAGTGGCATCACCCTGGGATCTTCCAAAGTGACCGCGCTTTTCAAACTCAGCCGGTTACATTTCAGCATCTAGCGCGCAGCACGAGGCAGCAGGACCTAGGTTACGCCGACGGAGACAGGCGCTATTTTCTCATCTATGGATGTGCGCTGCACCTGTCGCTTTACTGGTGAAAAAGTACTCGTTTCCCTTCGGAAACACCAACAGCCCACGTGTTTCAAAAAAAAAAAGGTGTCCGAAGTTCTCGAAAGTCAGGAAAATGCCAAATATGCCCACTGCATGGCTTCCTATTTGTTTTTTGTGTAGTGGCATGCAGCTTTAAATGGGTAACGGCAGCATTTGGGACTGTTATTAAAAAGATAAACTAATTAGGTTTTGATTGGTGGAGTTAGGCTATTTTGTTAAATGGGAGAATTTAAATTCCTCATGCGAGCGAAGAACCTTCACAGCTTTCAGATATAAAAAATGTGGCATCTAGTAATTACGGTGGGGTAATATAATTAAACTGAGTTCAATTGAGAAACCGGAACTGAAGCATCGATGAGCGCAGCAATCAGACGAGCAGAATAGTCTCGCTGCTCTAGACAACAAATAGAGAAGTGTAGTTCTTCTGCGTTCGTAAATGTACGTGTGCCATGCGTGCTATAATCGCAAGTGCAGCCCGCACACTCACACAACGAGGTCGGTTGACGGTCGACATAACGAAGCTCACTCATTCTGAATGCCTCAGAGAAGCATGGCAGTTGTACCCTTCCGCGTTTTGGTTTCGGTTTCGCCACAAAGTTTGTCTGACTTTCGTTACGTCGCCACAGTTACTCCACTTTTTAGGAAGCTGAAAGATGCCATGCGCTCTTTGCGTGAAGAACTGGAATTATTCAATTCGACAAAACGACATAATTACAGTAATTAAAGAGTCAGTTAACTTAAATTTTTTCAAATACTGTTTCAAATGACGCTTTGAGGCATATCAAGATGCCTGTGGCTACAGTATAAGCAATTGTCAATACAATAAAGAAATATGAAACTTTCCTGATATTCGAGGATTTTGGATACAGTTTGAGAATCTTGGACACAATCGGGTACGCGGTAAGATGAACGATATGGAAGACGACAATGAAGAAGCGAGGTAGTGGGTATGCACCATTTTTCAGATGATCTTCGTCGTCTACATAATGCAGTCACAGTTGTAGGCTACGGAACGTGCACTTCAACCTTCCGAGTCGTTCTTTGGAAGAGTCCTAACAACCACCGGTGCCGGCGTCGATTCCTGAGAACCTTACGCAGGTAAGAACGGCTACACGGGCTCAAAACAGAGCAAAAGCAACTCTTTGTTAGTCCTCTATATACATCATATACGTTCGATTGACGCGCGCAGGATGCGCTCAAACCTTTGCTCGTAGCAGGGGTGTAGCCAGAAATGTTTTTTTTCAGAGAAGTGGGGTAGTCAATGATTCTTTACGTATTTCTTGAACGCGTTTGTGTGTGCGCGTATGTATATGCGCAAGAAAAATTGAAAATTAGCTGCGGGGGGGTGGGGGTGAACCTCCCTCTCCTAGCTACACCCCCGGCTCGTATATATGTATACATATACAGTTGTAGTTTATGTTCGTGATTAACGCTAGCATTAAAGCTTTTGAATCTTGGTAAAGTGCGACATCTCTTTCTCTTTTCATATTATGCCCCTTCCTTGACCATGACGCCGTACATTATGCAGCGTATCATGTACTGCCTTTCATCCAGGGACTGCACACTTAGTAATTGCAACATTTTCTAGGGGTGCTAGGCAGAATGGCCCGAGCTTCTCGGGCAGACGAGCTTGCTTCGACCATGACATGTAGGCATTGCGGAGCGCATGATAGCAGCGTGTATAAAACTGGCTACAGGAACGCGCATGGCGTTGGAAACGCATGTGGGACGTTTGCGGCGGTTATCAAAGGAACACCGCGTGAGAACACGTCAGCGCCGCCACTGAGTCAACATTTCAACAGTGCAGTGACGTCAGCGTGATTGTCGCGCTATCTTTTTGCCAACTCAACAGGCGCTCCCAACAGGCCTGTTTGTGAGCGTATGTTCACCTTCGGACAGGTTCTTTCGTTGCACCTGCAGCATGGAAATTTCCAGACTTGAAGGCAGCAAGGATTCGCACGCGGCACTCTCATAGAATGAAGAACGGCTTTTTTGCTGCTCATTTCGCTTCTATCAAATATTGTAGATAAATATGAGGACACGTGATCACCAGGGCCGCTCGCATCATGGCACTAACGCGGCTGTGATTGGATACGTCGTGCGCGTGGTGAAATTGATTGCGAGACGTTGTAGCAGCGTGGCGATATCCCTTTTACTTATGCGTGCATGTGTGCCTACTCTGCGCGATAAAGCTGATGTAGATTAGTCCTGCCACTAATGTGAGTACTGCTCCTTGTCACGAGCAAACGTGGTCGGCGTACCCGATCTTCGCCGCGAGTGTCTGTCAATCAAACTAATTAACGCGTGATTTCGGACACACAATCGTTGATTCTGAGAAGGCCCCAGTTCAACTCGTGACTGTGATGGTGCTGGTGTGAATGTCAAGCGTTCGATACTGCGAACGCTAAGCGGCGGCTTCTTTGCATATAAAATAATTTGGTGAGGTTACACAACTTGTGCAAGGCTGGATCCATTGGGGAGCTTGTGATGACCCTGCTTCTTGCAGCTTTTTAAGTTAGTCTTCTACTCATGTGCCTGGTCGGCTTCAAAGTGTAGACTACATCAGCTCTGTCTTTATTTTAATCGTACAAATTGACTGAGTTGTCTTGTTTTCATTGATAATGCTTCAATTAAAAGAATTATCTCGGGTCCAATTAGCAAGGATATGATCAGTATGAAGCTGCTAAACGTAATCCTGAATAACAGGATACTAATTGGCATTATATCAGTAATAGCAAATTAGCATGATCTTACTTGGCGTGATCATGAATAATGTCATGTTAATTAGCCTAGTTTAGTGAGCTAATCAACTAGCATACTTCATATAGCCAGGTTCTAGCTTTGCATGGCTTCATCAGCATGGTAAGATGTGGCGTAATTACCTTGACCTTCCCTTGGCTTGGTGTAATTAGCTTGGTCAAAGCATGTCCTGGCCTCACAAGCCAAGTATACCGTCCAGTCAAACAGCTAATTAGCCCACCGCACGTGCTTGTGTGCTAGCGGGTGATGACGACAAAGACGACGCGCACTGGCAGAGCAGCGCCCTAAAATCTGCAGGCTGGGCACGATGAGGAACACGTGGCCTCGAATTTAGTTGCGGTCGTAATATTGAAAGATGCTCGACCAGTACTGATCTCTAAGGCCACCCTGCTGATTATTCTAAAGCAGACTTAGTGCAGGTATTAATAGCTTAAAAATAAATAAAAACACCTCGTGCCTCTACAAAATATAATCTCAAGAAGCTTCTGACACATATATTGCATGGGTGCGCTTCTGTATACTCAGCGGAACGACAAAGAAATGAAAAAAGATGCTTCTGGTTTGAAAGCACCACAAAACTTATTCGACCGTTCTTGCCGCGATGACTGGTTTCATCGTAACCAATGAAACGCAGCACGCAGAAGGATAGATTTGACTTTTTAGCACTGTTGGCTCGTTTATAAGGGGGTGTCACCAGAGCTCGGAAATATCCCGAGTTTCGTGAAATTCGGCTGATTCTACATAGCGCTCTAATTTGCTAACTCAAATAAATATCTCAAGTGGTCACTAATGCATATGTCGACGACGATTGTTAATGCACCTTTACTCTATATTTTTTCTGGCGCTGGTGTCGCGAGAGCTTGCGAATAGCGCATAGTTGACAGTTTTACAATCGAACGCTGCCATCTCGGCCATCAGTGCGGTCCTATAGGGGATCATTACAATACTCACGCCGTCCTTCAGATTAACTGCCAGTGCGTGTTACTATATATATATATATATATATATGACGTTATGTATCATGCTGCCTTCAGATGGTATGATGCATGCAGGCACTTGCAACTTTTCCAACGACTCAAATGTGATGGAATTATTTTGAGTAGGGGCTCTCGGTACATGCAAAACGCGTTGGTTTTGTGTTTGACGGGGTGGCATAAACCACCAATAAAACGAAAAATATGAGAGCAGACGCCCATATATTATCTCAGTTTTTGATAAAGCTGAAAGATTGGTTATTTCGTTCTCTCTAATATTTAAATTGAAATACGTGTGCACACAGAACTTCGAGTACTTTATTTGAAAAAAAAACATCTTTAGACGAAGCTGTTAGACCTGAAAGTTTCGCTAGCTCCCATTGTTGGAAACGCATGTGACACCTCTGTCACGGCCGCTCGATGAAAACATCGTATGTGGTTTTATTGCGACGGCAATGGAGCTTTGCAGAAGTCACAGCGCCGCGCCTTCCCCTGGTTGATCGACGCTGGAGAGAGCGGAGTGCTGGCGGGCAGAGCAGACGACGCTTTCCCGCGTTCGCCTGATTTCGTCTCGCGTCGTGAGTGGTCTTGGTTGGTGTAACGTGCTGCTGTTGCGGAGAAACGGCTACACCTGACTGCTTTGTTTTTCGTCACTCAAGCTAGACTATCTTATTCGTTCCGAATAACCGTAATAATCAGAAAACATACCAAAGAAGAAAGAAAGAGCGCGACACACTTGCTCGGTTCTTGGATGTGAAAAGAATTGATTGATATGTGGGGTTTAACGTCCCAAAAATACCACATGATTATCAGAGACGCCGTACTGGAGGGCTCCGGAAATTTCGACCACCTGGGGTTCTTTAACGTGCACCCAAATCTGAGCACACGGGCCTACAGCATTTACGCCTCCATGAAAAATTCAGCCGCCGCAGCCGGGATTTGGATGTGAAAATACGTACGCGAAAGTTCCCGCACGTTTCGTTCATTGCTCAGTGCTACTTCAGGACTTTGCTCTTTGTGATGCTGCAGCAAAGTTTCAGCTTTCTTAAGATGTTCTCTTTCACTGTAATTAACGGGCTCAGATTTGCACCTGAAGCATACCGTGTAATTAACTACGTGAATTTATTAAGGTTCGAGCCGTAAATACCTTATTGAAAACTCTCAAGGTCTTCTATCCATCCACCTAAGACGATTCGACGGTGAAGGCCATCTTTTTTTTTCTTCTCGGTTCATGTTCTGATCCTACTCCGCCAGTGCACGATGCGTGCGAAGCCAAAAATTATTTTTCAAGGTAGAGGGCAACTTTACTAGAACCAGGTTCTAGTAGCGTTGGTAGGGGGTGGGGCACCTCCTTGATTTCGAAGGAGGCACCCCCTTGAAATGACCTTTTTTCGCTCTTTATGCCATTGCGAGAAAAATATCGGGAGGGGGGGGGGGGCACAGGCCCGGTGGGCCACCCCTTGAGCACGCCCCTGGCACGAGTGTCAGCCTGATTTTGCCGTGGGTGTACACCCGTCTTGCATCACGGCTGGTGGAGGGGGAGACCACTGGTGTAGCTTAATTGGGCGTGGGCAAGTGCTGGTGTGGCTTGAGGGGGGGGGGGGGGGGGCAAGTGCCCATTTTGCATCCCCCTGCCGACGCCCATGCTGACCACCATTCACTATCTTTCTTATTGTGAAAAGGAAAAGTGCCGCCCATAACTGCCTCTCTTTACGATTACACCTCAACAGGTCGGCTCAGGGATGGGGTAGTGGGAATGAAAGGAATAGACACCACTCTCACCAAACTTCCTGCACCTAAAGGGAGCTTCCATGACCAGCGACGACGCTATGGACTCCGGGTAGGCAGCCACTTTTTTTTGTCAGAAGCGTCCCGGGAGTGCAGCAGTGCAGTCGTGTTTGCCAACATTGGCGTAGCTTGCAGGCATGATCGAGTGCGGCGCAAACTTAACGCCAAGGAGTGTCGTGTACAATGTCCGTCTCACTGGAAGACTACACCGCAACCCTGTGCAAGAAAGACCTCGAGTGGTACGAAGAAGAGATGAAAATTAGCTATGAGTGGACCCATTCACGCTTCGTGAAGGTGACAGAGTAAGCGACGTGGAATTGTGGTTGCACGTCGACTGCCCGGATAACCACAAATTTGTCGTTAGGAGGACGATTTTGATTACACCGAGCTGTTGAAGTCGAGAAAGCCGTGGGTGAAGAAAGTCGCCGCCGACGCCAAGATATATATATATATATATATATATATATATATATATATATATATATATATATATATATATATATATATATATATATATATATATATATATAGTGGGAGTAATAATTCAATGGGCCAGTTGGTCTTCGTGAAGGTATGGGATATGGCACAACGGGAGCGTTGTCAACAAGGATAAATATATCTATTTCCCAACAGTTTCGGGAGGGGTCCTCCCTTCATCAGGGGATGAGTTATACTGACATGAGCTTCCAAACTTCGTTGCTGCCGCGTCCCTCTCGCCTTGAAAGACGTTTGCGAGAGTGAGAGGGAACTTGAAAAAGGAAAAACAAAAAAACAAAAAGGGGGAGAAAAAAGACGAAAAAAAGAAAGAAAAGAAACAAAGTAAAAAAGAGGAAGAACCACTGTCAACACTGAGAACGAAGGCAACTGTCCGTCTACATCCACATACGGTTCATATCACGTGCTGTTCAGTTCTTGACGTGTGTCGGGCCACCCAAGATTGTCGCCGCGGTGCCGGGAGGGTCCGTGACGGCGCGCGTAAAGAAAGGAGTTTCCCCGTAACGGGTCGTTCGGGCGGGCGGCGGGCGGCGTGCTTAAAGGAAAGGTTTCTCGTTAATGGGTCGGTAGGCTATTTACCTTTAATCTTCGTCCGTTTCCCTTCAATGGTCATGAAGTGGTAGGCGAACGTAAACACTTTGTATGTGCATGTGAAAAAAAAGAAAGAAAAGAAAGGACAGTGTACACGTACGAGTCAGTCAGAAAAAAGCATGGTCTCCAGCTATCAATCTTTGTCACCAATTTTCTCCTGGCTTACTTCTCGGAGGCAGTTGAGTTTTCCAGGGTCCTCGTTGATGCCGGCTACTAATGTACGAAATTTGAAAATAAAATATGCCTCACGTTGTTCGCGCTCGCGTCTGTTTGAGAAACCGGACTGCAAAAGAGTTACGCTGATATTTTCAAAACTGTGGTTTGGCAGGCGCAGATGTCTAGATAGAGGTAGCTTCGGCAGTGAAGTGGCGTGGTACCGGTGATTATTGAACTGCAGCCGAAATGGCGTGTCTGTTAGGCCGATATATTCTTGTCCGCAGATGTTGCAATGTAGCATGTATATTACGTTACTGGAGTCACAATTAAGGCTTTCAGTAATGCAGAATTTGAAATCCGAGAAGTTCGCTTTGGATTCACGTGTTGTGACCATCTGTGGGCATACCTTGCATCGAGCTTTTCCGCAGGGATGGCACCCTGATTGAATTTTGGGGGTGTTTGTTTTTGCTCTGACAAGAATGTCCTTCAGGTTTTTATCCAGCGGTACACCACGTGAGGTGGCTTTGCGAAAATAGAAGTTAGTCGTTTGCTTTGTCTGATTATGTTGAAATGGCGGGAAAGTATGTTGTTGATTCGTGGCGCTGATGAGGAGTAAGTTAGTACAAGGTTCGTTTGGGAAGTCGTTTTAGATACTCTATTTGGTCCCTAATTATATCATTCCTGTTCACGTTGCGAGCACGTAGTATTGAATCGTCAATAATGTCTTCCGGATAATTTTGTTTCAATAAGGAATTCTTTAGGTGTTCCGCGTGTCTGTCCAATTCCCGCATATCGGTGCATATTCTTCGTTACCGGTAGGCCTGAGAATATGGAATACCGTTTTGCAATGCTTGGGTGACTGCTGTTGAAATGTAGGTACATTTGACGGTCTGTAGGCTTTTTGTAAAGGTTTGTTGACAAGCGGTCATTTTCGACCGTGACAGTGACGTCCAAAAAGTTAATGCTAGTTTTGGAAATTTTGTGCGTGAATTTTATTGACGGGTGGCATTTGTTAAAATCCTCTATGAAGCGGAAAAGACTTCCCTCATCATCGTTCGATATCATAAAAATATCGTTTTATTATATGGAACCATGATGAGGGATATGGAACCATGATGAACTATGATGAGCCGATAGCAAAATGTGTTCACCGCAAAGCCACCACCATTGTTGCGGCCCTGTCGAGAGAGCACACTGGGGCAAATGCTGTGGTCGTCAGAGTGCGTAACATTAGGGAGCACTAGAATCATAGTGCGCACTGGCGCGTGAGCGGGTTTGTCACGTGGTAATTTTTTTTGCATTTCGCACGAATTTGTAATTAGCAGAAAAGCACTAATACTTAACAGATATAACGTACAAAACTGTCTAACCAGACGTTCTGCAAACCGATCTACATCTTTCTCATTGAAATTTTCTATCCATCATCGTTCTTTCAAAGTTAGTTAATTAAACATATATAAATAAAGAATATTTTAGAACACAAAAAATAGTCTAACTCCAAGAAACTGTCAGCAACATGCATTTGATGACGTCGGAATTGCGTGGGTCAGCATATTTCGAAACTCTGGCAAAAGTTAGCTGGGGCACCCTGTATATCTTGCGCATCCCAGAAATATGCCAATGGTCGCTAGTTGACCGCCCTCTTCTGTCGTTCTTTCACCTTCCCGTGTCCAGCGTTGTTTGTTACCGTCACCCCCACGTCGCTTCTGTGTTCATTCTTCAAGCCACGCGACTTCTTGTACGTATATGTGCAATAACATCAATATAAATAGTTTCTACAGTATTCAAGGATGGATTACGTTCATAAGTTTCTTTGCCACGTGAACCGATTTTCGCACACCGATGCAACAATACGCAGAATACCCCGCTAGTCATTGAGGGGATCAAATCGCCGTTATAAACTTCTGCTCATCTTGTGTGTACGATTCTTTCTCGATGCCGTGCGTATAAGCATGGGATCACAATTTCCCGTTTAAGAATATTTAAATGTGTGGACGTGAAATTAAACACTACTTTCGCTCAGCCGGCACTACAATGCCCGCAAACATGTTCACAGTGAAACTCAACAGCATGCATCAAGAAACTACAAATTATCTAACCAACAAACCAGCCATATATATTGCAGTTCCAATCATTTCTTCTTTAAAGGCGTTTCAAATATGGTCCCTATGTAGAGCGTGTGACTCGTCAAAATCAAATGATATATATATACCTTAACACTGTACACCTCTCTGCAGTTAAGTTAAACCCGATCACGGACGATTAATTGTTCAGCTTGTGACCAAGCATTTGTTGAATAATTATGAATTTGGTGTTCTAGCTCAAGAAGCTCAAGACAGTTTGTTTTGACAGTGTGTATCGGCAAGTGATAAGTCGCATGCCACTTGATTGCTACATGCATATACATCCGTTCGTAACATACAATGACTGCATCATTCCTTTCGCATTTCATAAACTGAGATACATGCAGGTGTGTTCAGATATGCGTAGTATTTGGATTCAAAAATAGTCCACTAGCAACGACGTTTTTTTTTTCACACGAGAGTGTTTTGTCGGGGTCCACAAAGATTTCTTTGATTGATACGTGGGGATTAACGTCCCAAAATCATATTGCCACCCCCACGTAGTGGGTCGACTGCAAGAGCGGCTCTACCATCTGGAGGAAAAAAAGAAGATCGCGTGCCTCTTCTCGACTCGAGAGCCAGCTACGACTGACGCATCGTCCCAGCGCTAGCTATTCGGTGGTTTAATAAACCCCCAGTACTTGTGATTTATCGTGACAAATTGGTGGAGGTGCTGGGTAATTCAGCACCAGCGGCAAGCTTGTCTGGATCGGGCCGGACTCCTTCGGCGCTAACTACATGTCCAAGAAATTTTAGTTTTCACAGCCGAAGTGGCACTTCTGTGGCTTTAGTGTGAGGTCCGCCGATCGAATAGCCTCCAGCACGCTGCGCAGGCGGTGAAGATGCTGCTCGAACGTGGCAGGGAAGACCACCACATCATCAAGGTAGACAAGACAAGTCTTCCACTTGAGCCCTGTGAGGACAGTGTCCATCATTCGCTGGAAAGTTGCCGGCGCTGAACACAAGCCGAAAGGGAGTACTCAAAATTGGTATAGGCCATCTGGAGCCACGAAGGCTGTCTTCTCGCGGTCTCGCTGATCTACCTCGATTTGCCAGTACCTGCTTTTGAGATCGAGAGAAGTGAAATAATAGGCACGATGAAGTCTATCCAGCGAATCGTCGATACGCGCCAGCGGTTACACATTCTTTTTGGTCACGTTGTTAAGCTTTCGGTAATCGACGCAGAAGCGTAGCGACCCGTCCTTCTTTTTGACAAGCACGACTGGAGATGACCACGGGCTCTTGGATGGTTCGATAACGCCATCGTGAAGCATCTCACGAACTTGTGTACGTATCGCTTCACGTTCTTTAGCCGACAAGCGGTAGGGGTGCTGGTGTATTGCGCGTGCGTCCTCGTACGTGATGATCCTGTGTTGAGTAATGGACGTCTGGCGGATCTTTGAGCAACTTGCGAAGCAAGACCTGTACTCGAACAAGAGCACTCGCAGCGCAGTCTGGTTATCGGTGGTGTTGGGGATCCCACCTCCGGTTGACGAAGGAGGAAGCAGGACGTTGGAGGATGCGAAAAACAGAACAGGGTTTATGGCACTATTTACAAATATTTACAGCATGAGGTTAAGGGTTCGCAAACCACGAACGTGGTGGTTGAACCGCTACACAGTTCAGAGCCATCACAAACTACGAACGTGGTGGTTGAACCTTTACTTGGTCCAGAGCGACGTCCCGCACTCTGGGGCGTCCTTATAAGCACTGTCGGGCTCCTCCTTCTTCAGTGGAACACCAATCACACACACACAACCGGTGCAAGGTACGAGCAGGCACGGCGCACGTGAACATCCAATTTCGAGTCAAGATCACTGCACTTAAAGGTGGCGCCAGAGAGGCTCTTGCTCGTCGTGTATGTCGCTGGTCGAGGGGTCCCAAGCTTCGGACGGCAGACATCAAACGGTCCGCCAATCTGTCCGCTCAATTAGCAGGGCACTTTGTGGCGGCGGTCGCCGTTTCTTCAAAGGAATACGCTCTTTGTTGTCCCCTCCGGAACGGCTCACAGCTTCGTGGCGACATGACGTCTCATCTGCCGGCTAGCCGGGACAATAGCTGGCGGGCATAGGCATTCAGCGAGTCAGCGACTTGTTTGAGGATTAAAAGAGCGCCGCTCCTCGACGCTGGTTCCAACAAAAAAACCTGGGTTCCAGGCGTGGGAACGCGGCCCGGCTACGCTTCTCAGCGACAGCATGGCGCCTACCGATGACGGTCATAACAGCTTCCCCCTCGCCAGATGAGTCACGGAGGGCAGCGGTCAACACTGCTGTTCGCAGGGACGACGAAAGGGTCCGTAGTCGAATCCCAAGAACTCGCCTTCGCTTGTGGCATGGTCTGAGTAAAGGCCGAATCTTCGACACCGTTTCTGCAACTGGACCACATGCACAAGCAAGCACTCGGCCCCCTTCGAACAAACCAAGCCAAAAGAGGGATGGCAAACCAATTTTTTTATTGCTAGCTTTAATAAAAAGCTCGCACTCAAAACTCTCAGGACTCACTTGCGCTGAGAAACCAAACGTGCTACCTTACAAATTTACATAATAAGATGCACGAGAAAAAAAAAACTAAAATATCAATTTTGATACATAAAGAGCATCCCAGAATGGTTTGGAAAGAGCGGCTGAGCGCGTCAGCGTTACCATTCAATTTGCCTTTTTTTTTCTTAATGTCAAAAATGATATTTTTGAAGAATCAAGCTCCGCCTCGCAAGGCGACTGTTCTTTGATGTCACGGTTTGCAGCCAAGTAAGGAGACACTGGTCTGTATCTACTTTAAATTTAGCACCTCCGAGATAACGCTGCAACTTAGAAATGGCCTTCACAAGGTAAGCGCACTCCTTTCCTGAAGCGCAGTACGTTATCGCACGAGAGCCCAAATTCTGGCTCAAATAGAACGCATCATACTCGTTGCCACTGTCGTCGAGACATATAACGGCAGCCTCCTTCTTTTTGTCGCTGACTACTTACATCGGTTCTGTCCCGCTGAGAGCATCAGTCAGGAACTCGGATTCAGTGAGCGCTAATTTTGTCCGAACGTCCGTCTTTGTTTACGGCCACCCATAATTGTCTACCACTGAGACATAAAGCTATCTAGCTTTTCTGAATCTTTGGCCTACACTGTGGCCAAAATACTCTTAATTTGCTCAGAATTAAAAAAGCTTACTGTTTCGCTCATATGATCACTTGACCAATCGCTCTTCAAAATATAGCCAACAAAACAATGCTTTTTAAAAGGCTCATTTGGTTAAGTTACCAGCTTATGCAAACGCTTCTGAGAGAAAAAAAAAGACACTGAGCTCTCCTGAGCTTTTTAATTACTACTCTCATTCCTACAGCGTTGCAAGAAACACGGCACTACTAATCAAAACGCTTAATCCTTCGCAGTTGGTCTAACGACTTATTCTTACGTTACGTTGTAACACACAGTGAACAACACAAAAGTAATTCTAGGTAAAAACACCTAAAAAGCAATTGCATAGGTATTATGCCAAAACCGTGCAATAAGATTCTCAATGCGCGCACGCACCAAAATTACTCAAACTGATCGCCCCCTTTTTTTCAATTTGATTCGCTTGAATCGCACACGATGGGGTCGCGGTCCCGGCGGATTTCGAGCACGCCGGAGGCTACAAAACGTGCAACCGCTAGGCTGTGTCCTGCTGTCACGCCTCATTCTGCATTTAGGCCGGCTCCACTCAGGAATGTGCAAGAGACGCCAGAAGCAGGGTTGAGACAGGGGACATTGTCTCTTTGTGCTCGCCCCGACGCGGTTTTTAGCCACTCTGCGCTTTTGACTTTGATCTTTCGGGCAAGGCCGCTTTCCCGAAGTCGTCGAACGCAACCGCGCTTTTCGTTGGGGTAACGCACCTCGTTTCCCCCCTCTACACCTCGCTCGCCGCTTGTACCTCTCGGAACGCCACCATTGACGTTTCCTGGAACGGATTAACGGCCGACCCTCTCGTCGTTCTTGTGACTGAGTGGGGCCTGTCCTAGGCTTGCGCAGTGACGAACGCCTCCGCTTCTTCCTTTTTTGCGATGTTTGCAAACCAGCTCGGTGTTATCGCTGCTCTGCTGAAGCGTGGCGCTCTTGCTCTCATCAGCCACTGCGCTAACCATGCCTACATTTGACAATGTCGAAAGGTCCCCCTGAGGCACGAAGAAGGTTTCCAGCCTCTTACTGGGCCCATTAGGGCTGCTGGCACCCTCTTCATCCACGCAAGGAGCGTCTTTCGACATCGTCCCCACCTCCAGACTGGCCACGGCCTCGTTCTCTACATCATTTACTTGGATGCATTCGAGAATATGCGGGCCCTTCTCTGGCGCAATCTGTTCCTGTCGCGCTTCATGACGCGCCTCAACTTCCGGCGCTTTGTGATGCACCTTGCTTTCAGACTCAGGTCTGATCCTTTCTTTCTTTTTGCTATCAGAATTTCCAAATCTTCTGATTAGCTCTGCTTTCACAACTTCGTAGTTGTTCGCGTGCTGCTCACTGAGTCGCGCAACAACATCCGCTGCCTCGCAGGGCAGAACCGTGCGTAGCTTCTGAGACCAGGTGTCTCGCTCACACTTCAGTTCACTACACTTTCGTTCAAAGAGTCTAAGATACAGGCCCATATCCCATGATACCTCATATGGCTGCATGTACCTAGACATCTCGAACACTGCCTCCTTTTCGAGAAGTACTCCTCGCTGGAGTCCCAACCTCTTACTCAACTCATAGTCTTGTGTGAAAAACTTTAGCTTGAGGCTTTCTCTTTCGTCTTCACTCTTTCCCTCCATCTTAGCTGCTCTTAGTTTTCTTTCGATGATGAGGTCCCATTCTTCGCTTAGTTCCTCATCATCAGCCCCCAAATCATTAATCGCTTGAATGATTATGGGTTTTCGTGCCAAACCCTTTGTATCGATCCCCAATTCCTCACACAACAGCAACAAGTCTGACTTCTGCAGCTCCCGTAAGTCCATGATCGTACTGAGTGCTCGCTACTTCCAAAATAACTTTCCGAAACGGCGAAACTGAGTCTTTCGGCAAAGTTAACTACCAGTTCTAAAATTTAACCCTCTTTTAGAACCTGGTTCACTCAAAGGAAAAGCCAAGCACTCACCCATACGTGATCCATGTCTCGAGCCAGCTGCTTCTCCTGGGCCGACTGTTGTTGTCACTTGTAGCTTCGAATCCCACCGCTGCCACCAGTTGTTGGGGATCCCACCTCCGGTTGACGAAGGAGGAAGCAGGACGTTGGAGGATGCGAAAAACAGAACAGGGTTTATGGCACTATTTACAAATATTTACAGCATGAGGTTAAGGGTTCGCAAACCACGAACGTGGTGGTTGAACCGCTACACAGTTCAGAGCCATCACAAACTACGAACGTGGTGGTTGAACCTTTACTTGGTCCAGAGCGACGTCCCGCACTCTGGGGCGTCCTTATAAGCACTGTCGGGCTCCTCCTTCGTCAGTGGAACACCAATCACACACACACAACCGGTGCAAGGTACGAGCAGGCACGGCGCACGTGAACATCCAATTTCGAGTCAAGATCACTGCACTTAAAGGTGGTGCCAGAGAGGCTCTTGCTCGTCGTGTATGTCGCTGGTCGAGGGGTCCCAAGCTTCGGACGGCAGACATCAAACGGTCCGCCAATCTGTCCGATCAATTAGCAGGGCACTTTGTGGCGGCGGTCGCCGTTTCTTCAAAGGAATACGCTCTTTGTTGTCCCCTCCGGAACGGCTCACAGCTTCGTGGCGACATGACGTCTCATCTGCCAGCTAGCCGGGACAATAGCTGGCGGGCATAGGCATTCGGCGAGTCAGCGACTTGTTTGAGGATTAAAAGAGCGCCGCTCCTCGACGCTGGTTCCAAGAAAACCTGGGTTCCAGGCGTGGGAACGCGGCCCGGCTACGCTTCTCAGCGACAGCATGGCGCCTACCGATGACGGTCATAACAGTGGACAGATCAGGATTGTTGTCAATGTTGCTCATTGACGTGTCTGCGTTATCCCCTATTTCTGACGTGAGACAGTTGGTTACGTTTGTTACTTCGTGGGCAAACGCTATCGAAGTGCCACGGAAAAGGTGTCGATGCTCGTTGCTAAAGTTGGCAACGAGCAATTCAGATCGGCCACCACGAAGGTGTATTACACTTCTCGCTACACAGATGCCTTGCTGCAGGAGGTGTTCTAAATTTGTCTCGGCCACCACATCCTCATCGCTCAAACCACAGCATGTTACGTTGACTAGAACACTTGCTCGGGGAGGAAGCGTCACGCTCTGTCCAGAAATACGGAGTACGTCGACACGCCTTCCGTCAACCTGCACGTTCATTGCTCGCTGGGCTGAGAACGTGACGTGGCGCTCTTGCAGATCAATGATAGCTCCATTTTCCTGTAGAAAGTGAACCCCCAGAATGACGTCACGGGAGCATTCACGTAGAACAAGGCAGCTTGCTACGAATGTATACCCTTGAACCTGTGCTCTAGTTGTGCAGGCGCCCAGTGGAGTAACGACATGGCCACCAGGTGTCCGAAACTTCGATTTATGCCACGGTGTGATTACTTTCTTCAGCTGTGTTGTCAGTTTCCCGCTCAGTATGGAATAGTCTGCGCCGGTGTCCACTAATGCATTAACTACACAACCATCAACTGTCACTGCTATGTTGAGTGAAAGCCGGCTATCCTTTGCAGCAGCAGGTGATGTCGGACCAGTCTCTGAACGGTTCTGCGTCAATGGGAGGTCTTCAGTGCTTCGACGTTCAGCGACCTCACCCCCAGAGGTCGCTTCGGCTAGTTTTCCCGGCGGGGGCTGGGAGATCGTGCGGTAGAATACCGCTGGGGCGTTGATGAAAATCGTCTCGGTGATGGCGAGCGCGACTGGCACCCGGCAAACGGTGGTGCATGCTGCTGGAGAGGTAGTTTTCGATATCGCGTGGTCTCTGGCCGTAACAGGGTGGCGGCGAGTACGCAGAGAAGCCGCGAAGCCCAAGACGGCGATATGGGCACTGGCAGTACAAGTGATCAGCTTCTCCGCAGTGAAAGCATAGAGGCCAGTGATCGGGTGTGCGCCAGACATCAGACTTCTGAAGAGACGAGTGCCGATTGTCGATGTACTGGACCGGTTGCACCGAACGATGGGCGACAGAAGCACCACGGACAAAGGGCAGGGGCGGTGGCGTGTACGTGCCTTCTTAGTATGGTATGTGCTGCGCTGACTCGAGTGAAACTGCGGGGACAGGATGAATGAACAATGGCGACGATGCAGCAGGGCGTTTCAAGGCTTCCGCGTAGGTTGTACTACGGCGGTATTCAGAAGAAGCTGACGCAGCTGTACCAAGAGGCAAGGTGTCCCGGAGGCCCTGGTGCAGCTCATCCTTGATCACAGTTGCAATAGAGCTGACCGTAGGAGGAGGTGTTACACCAGCCTTTTGCAACTCTTCACGTACGATATTATGGATGAGTTCACGTAACGAGTTGAAGGAACACGATTAGTTCCTTCAACTCGTTTCTAAGCCTTCGTCCTATACGATGTGCTTCAAATACAAGTTCAATTTTGTCAACTCCTTTATACACTGCCATCTGGCGACCTTACCCAAAGCGTCGGCGTTGCACATAGCATCACTTCATACCAAAAGATGCCACCTTTTCCCCGAAGTTATACGTGAGGAAATGCGAATGCATCGCGTAGCGTCGATAACGCGTTTCGTACGTGGGAGACCAGTGTCAGAAAAATAATGTTTTCTTTTTTTTTCTTACACCGTGCAGCTAATAGTGTCGCTCGCCGCACGAGGCGTTTTTCTGCCGTGAGAAACGCGGTATGCGCTTCCAGCACTAACAGCTAGCGTGCATGGTCAAAAAAATACTATGAAGTGAGCAAAACAGACAGTGCTCTCGGCTCGGCGTTGGCGTTTCACAGTGGCGTCTCGAGCACACATTTTCGGATGTTCTTGAGAGGCACCCAGCCAGCGAACGCTCGAGAGCACGGAGGAAGGAAAGATAGGAGAGGACATGCCCAGCTGGCGCTTGAGAAACTGTTGTGCCCAGCAAGACGCAATGAGGAGCATTGGCACATACGTATTTTCGTGTTGGGTATGTGTACAGTAACAACTTGCATGGGCGTAATAAAAGACCTTTTCTGTACCGCTTGTTATACTCGCGCCCAGCATTGTAATCTCAATGCTAGAGCAACCGCGTTCAAGTGTAAGTTACTACGGTCGCAGAATGATGACATCGGTGAGTTTCATGCGGAACACGGACACAGTGGCTGGATGCTGCGTCAGCCGCGTGGCGGAATGCAACCGTAGAAGGCGCACAACCAATCGTGTTGTCTGTACAGTTGCTGAATTAATGACGTTAAAACACTTGTTGTCAGTGCATCTAGCGCGCGTTCTTTTGTACTTGTTTCTTTGGTGGTGAGCCGTTACTCGCTGTTAATACTTGGACGAAATGATTTCGCCGAAGGTGTCGCGCTGGTCCAGAGTGTTGAGCCCCTTTCCGTAAGTTACGGATCGTCACGAGACGCGCAGCCCACGTGCTTTCCGAGCCGGAGAGGGAGTCGCGTCTTTTGCTTCGCATTCATATGTAAACAAGAGAGTAGAATTTCCCCGGTCAATATGGCAGCCTTCCGGCTTCAACGCGGCTTCACAACGAGGGACGTCAGAGCCTATTCTACCTTTCCTTCCTCCATTGTCGAGAGTGAGGCACGAGAGGACAGGAAAGTGGGGCGCAGGGATGAGAAAGAGTGAACGGCGAAGAAGGAAAGGTGAAGCACTGCACCTACCCTCTCCTACACTTTCTTGCATCAGATTCTCCAGTATCTAGGGGCGAGGATAAGCGCGCGCGCTCGCAGCTGTTGTGATGGGAGAGGGCGGTGGACGGATCCCAATGGACGCCTGACATAGCCCGACTAAAGCCAATTACACTCATCGAGCGGCAGCAAGTTTTTTTCCTCCGCGCCTTAGAATCCGCGTTCCGCTGGTAGACTTGGAGCAAGTTCACATTTTCTACTGGCAGATTCAGAGAAACCCACTCCGCGGTGAAGCTTTCCACGTGCTCCGTCTTGCAGAAACAGATTTCACCAGAACTCCGGAAAAGCGTTGCCGTCCTTTACGGTACAGTTGGACACGGGCAGCTAGGTGGCCTTCAGTGTTTTTAAGGCGGTCTAGTAACCTTGTGCACTAGTTTGCATTCCTAAAATTGGAAAGTGGTACCCCTGCTTTTCGCGACTGTGTGGTTGAAATGCGTGTATTGCAGTGGTGACACAGTTGTCATTGAAACGTAGAGAGCGGAAAATAAAATCACTTACTGTGCTGGTTTAGCGACGTATGCGTAAGCAACTTCCCGAGTCACCTCAGGCGGGGCATTTACATGTTCCACTCGCAGAACTGGTTTGGAGCAATTTGAAAGCTCGCACCAGGATTTCGGCAGCCACCCCGGATATACCAGTGAATTCGTCATAGGAAATGCATTCGCATTTAAATTAGTTCTGCGACGAATACAGCAACGCACTTGGTTCGCCTCGATGTAACTCGGCGTTCCCGCTTAAGCTTCTGGGAAGGCCTAACGCGCCTCGCGTTTCCCTCTAAAAGTGCAGTGGCGTTCACGCTGCGAGTAGGCGACCCAAGTTCGGCGTACAATCAATCATGCTCCTGTGGCTGTCACACCCCTTTCTTTGGTTCTTCTCTCACCGTTAACTAATACAGCTACCACTGGCATCATTGACCACAGGGGCATGCTTAATCTATAAACAATCATTAATCATGGACGTCAGTCGTCGAAATGAAGATGTATCACTAAACATTAACGTGGATGCAATTACCGTAAACAGTGCTTTGACTGTCCACTCCACCAGACGTTGTTACTTGACTACTTCTGCGAGGAGATGTTTTACTTTCGTGTTAATCGATTCATATGACGAAGAGATCAACCATGTTTTTTTGTTTTTTTTTGTGATTGTAGGATGGTCCCACGGCGCTAACTAGGAGTGGGCAACTAAACAGCCGGCGCGCGCAACGTACACACTTTTCCTATAGTGCTTCGCGCACCCTCTGTGGTTTCTGGAATCACTTAAAAATAGTCTATTGACGTTTAATGTTGAGGGCCGGTATTATACCTTGCTCGTACAGGGCAATCGATCTCCTTTCAGTTAAGCTTCTTTTCCAATTGATTCAAACATGTGCGCGCCTTCAATGTGCATATATTTTGTTCAACAGTTGCAAGGTCAAGATGATGGATTTTATGGGAACAAGATTGCGAGGGGTGTTTTAAGAATGCAAATATGCTTCATGGCACGGATGAAGTATGAAAATTAACTCGTTTCGAAGCATGAATTGTTTGGAATAAGAACCTTCTGTTTATAAACAATCGGTCGTGATTTATTTTATCTTGCGCATTCTAACTGAAATGAATCGATTAAAACGTCATGTGAAATTAGGTTAACGTTCTATAAATGCCGAACGCGCATGTTCAAGCAGAACTCCTTCCCCAGGTACTTATTTTCTCGCAAAAGACAATGACAGTAAAATCAAGGAGAAATCCCAAATGTACAGCATACTCGTCAACATATGCAGTGATACACTGCCTAGTGAAATGTTTATTATGCGTATTCTCCAAATTGTCGGTGCATTTAGTTTTATACTTCGAATAAGCGTTGATGCAATAACATGCATGGCAAATTATACGCGAACTTTTTTTATTTTTTCAAGGTGAAGAGGCATCGGACTAGACAAGAGCAAGCAACTCAGGAGTGGACTGCAAATTTCGTCAGATAGCAGACGCCAGCCTTCATACAGGCGTGAACGGCAACACGATGAGCTCGACAGAAGACAATGTTAAGAAGGTGAAGAAGGACAAAAAACTTCCAAAAACGAAGGAAGACAGAAAGACGCGCACGAAGTCATCGAAACGAAGCAATTCAAAAGATTCGTCGGCTTCGAAAGCCATCAGGTCGGGAAAAAAGAAGGAGCGCGCGGCTAAGAAACGCGGAGACAAACAACGTGGTGGCGTAGGGGAACCCTCCAAGGGCAAGACAGCCTCGAAGAAATCCAAAGCGCGCCAGGAAAAAACAGCGTCGAAAAGCGATGACCGCAGCAGCACGAGAAAGTCCAAGTCTTCTAAGTCTCGCAAGAAAGGTGGGAAGAGTTCGGGTGGCAAGCGAAAAAGTGTGTTTCGAAAAATATACAACAAGCTAAGAGGCACCAAGACCAAGAAAAAGAAATCGAAAAGAAAATCAAGCTCGAAGAGTGGTAAGGCATCTGAGTCGTCTAAAATGGCCACGACAGCCAGCTCGATGCAACATGGTGGGACGGCAGGTGTGGGGCACCATCCACCAGAAGAGCTGGCATCGTCGAGCAAAGGGTCTCAGGTGAAGCACGAAGATGGCGGGCCAGGGGATTTTAAAGGGAAAGCAAACGAACAACATGTGCCTGATCCTAAGGTACAAACGCCAAATACTCCAGGGGAAAAGATGCCAGACGAGAAGAGTTCTGAAGCTGTGGAGATTAGCGGGCCTAGTTCTACTCAGGCGGCGAAGGCAAGTTCGATGGAAACTGAGGGTGTTAAGGCACCCGAAACCACGGCCAATCCTCAGCACGAAAAAGCTCCCGACACTGAGAAAGAGCCTACTGAAAAACTTGATCCGAAAGCTCCAGCTTCAGCGCCTGCCCTGCTTGCGACTTCAGCTGAGCCGTTACCGGTACAGAAAAACGAGACAGCAGCGTCACCACCTGTGAAGACGGCGGTGTTGGGTATGTCTAACGACTATGCCATACTGGTGGCCAACTTTTTGCTGTGAAAGGTCGCTCATCGTGAAAAGATCGCCCATAAAACGACAATGCGAAACCACCGGCAGCCACACGCACTAACTATAGGTGACGTTTTAGGTGACGTCAGCGTAAGAAGAATAGACGTAAATGAACGATTATTGAGGATCTGCCCCTAAGCGTCCATGCATGCAGGTCTACTCTTCTTAGGCTGACGTCACCTAAAACGTAATCTATATAAAGATAGTGTGTAATGCGGCCGGTGGTTTCCCATTGTCGTTTTGGGGGCGGCATTTAATTACCTCTTTATGTGCGCGCAATATAGAGGCACTCCAGCAGATAGGCCCACATTCTCATCCATGTTGGTTTGCGAAGAGACAACAATTATTTTATTTAAAACATCTTAATAACACAAAAGAGTTAGATAACTTACTAATACTTTTTGCCGTTCTACTTCGTACATGTTTACTAGAATATACAAAGATACGGGTAACCACCATAAAAAGTTTTACTTGTTTATTTCTTGTCCTTCCTATCGCAGTTACTCATTTCTTTACATCAGTTTGAGTACTCCTTTTTTTACTTTTCTGCTATTTTGAAGCACGTGGAAGCGATGTTTATTTCGTATCTGTTCTAAGAAACAACAAGCGCTGTCAAGTTATAGCCAGGCTACACCGGATCATACGTGACGCCACAGTAACACGTCTGCATTAGCTCCGCCCACGTATATAGGTTCCCTTTAATGGCCGCAGAAGGTCGTCCGCAGATGGAAATGGACGCTCAGAGCGTTTCCAGTAATTATTCGGGAGTTCGGTGGTATATGAATAAAAATAACAAAAAAAAGATATTCGGTATATGGAAGAATAGAATTAAGGAGTGGATAACTTACAACTTATCTATAGATTTGCAGCATATTTCCTGAGCGTTGCTTACTTGCTCCACTTTGACCACGTGGCGCAAATGCATGGTACTTGTCAGTGTGCGGGATCAGGCATCTATGACGACTGTCGTGAAAAACTGTAGCAATGTATTTTTTATAACCACCCCGGCCCACCTTGTGTTATATGAGACCCTCCAAAAATTAAGACCTATATTTCAGCAACTACGTATATATTACACACCATCGTAATCCCAGATAGCAACAGGCACCTTTATGTATATAAGGTTATAGGATATATAGAGCATTCGCTCTAGATGAAGCTACAGATTATCTCTCAACGTCTTCATCCTTTTCATTTGCAAAATGTGATAAGAAACAAAGTGGCTTTGTTTGCAACGCTGTGTAAGAATAATACGCAGAATCTCATAGTTTCAAATTTACGAGACAGGCCCTTCGAATGGTAACTTGATTAAAATTGTTAGGAAATCAGAGATGACTTTCGCTCTAAATGGAACGTGCACGCAGAAAGGCGAGTCTCTCGAATCGTGATTGGCGTGATCAAGAACGATGTGTGGCAGAAAATGTCAATTTTCGTTTCAATAAAATGTCTTATTCACTAAGTCTATTCACCTCACGCAGCATCATATCAATGAGGACAAACGGCGTAATATCTGATCTGCATGAGTATTAGGTACGTGCAGGACATAGACAACAGTAAAAGTTTGACAGCAATACGCCACTTGACCTCTTGCAGCGTGAACCTTACCAACTCTTGTGGCAGTTTTGATAATATAAGAAAACTATGCGAGTTCCTTTCAATGGCAGATCTAGAATATTTACGACGGAGAAAGTCAGCTTTGGGAGGACTTGATGAATCCTCGTCTTTACCGCATACATTAAGATTCCAAAATTAAAATCTAGGTACCTCCGGACCCCCCCCCCCTCCCATATTTTTTTCTTCTCCCGGATTCACAATTGCTGCTCTTCCGAGAAGAAAGAACGTTCCTTGAAGGTTCACTGTCTTAAACAAACTAAAACAAAAAGAAAATAATTATGATAAACAAGTTTGAAATTCAGTTTCGCTTGATGGTCGAAGAGCGTTAACTGCGATAACAAAATATTCGTATGTTTTGCACTGCCCTATGAATGTTAGATGTATCATGATAATTGAGCGTAGGCTTTTTCTTGTGGTATATACGTGACAAAACACGGGTGGTGTCATGCTTCCTCGGGCACATAAGAATGGAGTTCGCTCAATGACCGTGATCACTCGTGGTCGCAACTCTGACATATGAATGTCAGCACAGACAGCACTATCACCATAAATCAGCGTAATGATGTGTGTATTGTGGTGTAATATCTAACACATCATCAATATGGTATAGGAGATGTTTACTTGCTTTAGTTAGTGTCAGCACTTCGTGTAGCTGCTTCGATTGATATGTGGTGTTTAACTTCGCAAAACTACCATATGAATATGACAGACGCCGTAGTGAATGGCTCCAGAAATTACAACCACCTTGGGTTCTTTAACGTGAACCCAATTTTCAGCACACGGGCCTGCGGCATTTTTGCCTCCATCAAAAATGCAGCCGCCGCAGCCGGGATTCAATCGCACGACCTGCGGGTCAGCTGCCGAGTACCTTAGCCACTAAACCACTGCGGCGGGGGCAAATGAAAAAGAAAAGGAAAAACGTTTTATTGTCTTTCTAACCATGCGCACCAAGCACATAGGCGAGGCGCATGCATCTTGGACCCAAAGGACATCGCTTCTTTAGCTTAATCATTTATAAAGCATAATATGCAGCAGTTTGTGGTGCAAAGCTACCTAGTTTTTTATAAGCATGTGTCGAGACGTTCTTTTTCTTTTTCTCGCGTGTTTGTTGCCCTGGGGCAGCACAACATAATAAACATGTCGACCGTCGGCAGTGTCCTACTTTTTCATCCAGAGGCCGTGGTAATACGTTGAAACTTATCTGGGGGAGAGTAGAGAGAACTTACTATAGTCAGATGACGTCCGCAGAGACCCCGCCCAGACGACCGAAGTACGCCAGCCGATCGCTTACGCGTATAAAGAAATAGTCCCGCTCATGCACTGGGCAGTGTTCGCCGAAGGCGGGCTCATGACGCCAGTCCGCAGTGTCCGCCAAGTTGTGCGGGCTTGTGTGCACGCGCCTTTGAGAAGGAAATACCACGTTGTATCCGACTATAGTGCATTGGATGCTTCGTTTATTATACATATGCATCACCTCGGTCTCTTATGACGACTTTCCGCTTCTGCTACTGCAAAGGCCACGCCTGCTGACGTGGTTGGAATACGACCACTTTTCCGCACTTTTAGGGAAGCGGTTACGAAAAAAAAAAAGAAGACATGCTTGTGCACATTGATTTATGTTCGACACCAGCGAGGTCATAATTATTCTGGGAACTCTGACGCATACACACAACAACGTTTCTGATCGCTCAATATACAGTGTTTCTTTATTTATTTTATCGGAAGTGCATTATTTAGTGAAAAACGACGGTGATGGTTCCCGCTTTGAATGACGGCGCAGAAGCTGTCAAGAGTGACCACCACGCTACTAGCACCGTTGGCGCTGAACCTATCGGCGATGGACAGGCCCAACCTCCACCGACGCCCAAGCCCCGCGAGACAGTCATCCAACCGGAGCGGTTGCCTGTCAAGGACGACGACTTGCCGGACGCGGCAAGCAGCAGAACCTTCGCTTGTCCAGAGGTATGTGCGTGATATCAGACCACATGGTCCTGCTGGAGTGCGCGCCGGGTGTTCTTTCAGACTCTCATAAATGTATGGACCAACTGAACGACTGCGCTGCATGCGTGACCAGAAGGCACGGACGAAGCTGAAGAAGTGTCTGAAAATCTCGGGCTCCGATTGGTAGATTGGGATGGTTATAATATGCTGTTGGTTGTAAAACTCGGCACGCCACACGCACGACGACTCGGTTGTAACACCGTTTTTTTTTTTTTAGCCACGAACTCGCGATTGAACGAGCGCCAATGATTCAATGATTCACACCCAAAAACGACGATGATTATCAGTCAAGCGGATGATGATGACTGATTGCTGCACAGATGAGGATGCCGTGCATAATAGGTGCCTATAATATTCCTTTTCTTTTCTTGTATTACAGGTGACATCGCACTTTGTTCTTGCGCCATGACCTTTGTTTTTTTTCATATATAATGTGTCCATAACATTCACAACAAAATTTCCAAGCTACGTGGTACAAAATATTTTTTCTTTTTCTTATTTCATCGCTCATTCTACGTACTTTTTTTTTTGCTAATGAGTTGAAATATTTGCGCGACCAAACTTTTTTTTTTGCTATGTGAACACAGAACACGAACTTTTCCTCACTGGTCGGCGTCCATTGTGTAACTGTTTCTACTTCATAACAAGGACAAGAGTAGAAAAGACAGCATGTGCGCCAAATCACAAGTAAAATTTCATTGAGTAAAGTAAGACCCAGCATCTACATCAGATGTCGTACGACGATTTATTACGAGACAACGACGTCTTAAAAAGTCAATAGGCAGCACCGTCAGAACACGAGGGTAGATCGCACGCACAGCAACAGGCGCCGAAACTCGTTGTCTTGATCAGTGAACATAAAAACACAACATGAGCATATTGGCCAAAAATGGTGACATGAGCGCTACAACCCCAATACAGCGTCAACATATGCACCTTGAAGGCAGCAAGCACCACCGACACATCGCTGATACATCCACATATTTTCTGATCGCATAAGCCTCGAATAGATCCTGTATATTGCGGTCCTCATGCCCATAAGCGGAAGGCACCTCTCCATGTCATGATTCCTGCAGTGTTGCAGTGAGTCAACGATCAGTCGGTGTTGCTTGCTGACTGCGAGTTGCTATATCTAGACGCTACAATGTGACTGAAGCATTCATGTGACCATTTTTGACTAATGAGCTCGTGTTGTCTTTTTATGCTCACTGTATATGTTTGTCATCTTTCACTGCCGGTGGGAAGTTATCTTTTCGTCCTCTTTTCCGTCTTCACATTTGCATTAAAATTACTTATAATAGCACCCCTATACTTTTCCTAGCGTTATTGTCTGCTAGTTTTTATTATTATTGTGTCTATAAGAAAAAAACGAGCCCTTTAATTTACACTTTCCTTCATCTTCCACTCAATGAAATTGTAGTTGCGAGTCTGTGCATGTGTTCTTTCTTTTGTCGTTGTCGTTATAGCCCCATTTAAACTATTACAAATTATACACACGGTGACAGTGCTTGATCAATGCACTTGATTATTTACCTTTCCTAGGTCTGATCATTATTTTAAATAGCTATATAACAGAAATGAGCTAGTTATTTTTAAATGCTTATCATCTTACATGTAAAATTCTACGGTGCAGCAACGCTCACGTCTGCTCGTACGAAGCTACAGGATAGTTGAAAAAAAAACAAAAACTACCACTGAAACCCGCAGTGTCTTTGTAACTGCTTCTTAAATCTATATGGTACAAACAGCAGAAAGCCAAGATTGAAAACTGATATTACAGTTAAGTCAATTAAGAGGTGGTCGTTTGAGGTTAGGAAATACACGTACTTCTGCAACCCATAAGGGAGCGCGGAGCAGAGTCGTATAAAGGAGGTGAAAGGGGAGTGGAAGTGAAGGTGAAAGTGAAGACCTTTTCCAGTATGAGTACCGCGATCACCAAGCGTCAAGTAGGGGCAACACACACGCACACAAAGTTGCCATTGCAGACAATGTTTATTTTGAAATGAGCTTACAATATGTACACACGACGCACTGTCACAAGGCCTCACTGCGCCCTCGCATTCAGGTAAAACAACTTCTTATAGGCGACAGTTAGGTTGAGGCCACGCTAACGCACTTATCAACTCTTTCGATTATATTCTTGGCTTCAATGATTATTATTCATTCAGGCCATGCTTGGTTTCACTTATACTTACTTGCCACCGCACAACATGGGGATCTCGTAAGACCACACCCGTCTGACAGCTGAATACGCACTAGTCCTTATAGTTCACGATGCAAGCCGGACCTTTTCTGAGACCAAGGTTAGTCCTCTTGCAGAGCTTGGAATGTTGCTAAGGCAGAGGGGGCCACCTTTACATGAGCTTGCTCGGCAATCTTTTTCAAATCATGGGACACATGCAAGGTTTACAGATGAAATCACGGCTAGCTTTACATTTTCTTGAGGCGGCTCTTCGTTCAAGTGGCAGTTCCACGACTTCCTCTGAATCTTCTTCACCACAGACACCACAATGTCCTGTGGCAACCCTGTCTGCTACAGCCAGTCGGCCTTCTTGAGGGAACTATACCACCTGCTCAATGGGGGCATGATTTCTTAGAAGCATTCAGCGCATATGGATGTTGGCGATGCTGTACGATGCTATAGTACGTTTTAAAAGCTTAGAGTGGGATGAGCTAAAATGTAACAGTGGTTTGTTTGCACGAGTATCATACCACCGGCATACGACCGGTTTTTCCGCTCAATTTATTTCAACTGCAACCCTAAATGATCCACACGCCATTGAAATATTCTGAGCACCAAGCAATTTCTTCCGTGGACCAAACATTTATTCCGAGCGCCAAAGTGTTTAATCCAAGTGTCAATTCAATTAGGCCGCGTGCCATTGAGTTGAATTCAAGTGCCACCATGTTTCATCCAATTTGCAATGACTTCAATTCAGGTGTCAGTCAGTTTAATTTATGTACAAAAAGCAGAATACGGGCCATAGAAACGGCAGTACAATCGAAATGCAGTTACTACAATATATAAGACAATAGTTTCAAAGTAGAACAAGTCATTATTGTGTGTATTCGCCGCTAGTATTCGTGAAAAAAAAAACTACTGCTGTTGTTCACTTGAACTGTTTTTACTTTGCTATGTACAAATTTGTACATAAGTACTTGGTTCGAGTGAAATCATTTTAATTGCAACAAAAGAAAAAGCAGGAGCATGTTAACGAATATTTTGTGTTCGTCACTAAAGCTCATGATTGGATTTGTATAGCATTACATTACCGCGACAAGTCATGTGATGCGAAGGACGGCCTATGGTTATTGGAATGCCGGAATGCAAACCAAAGTAGAGAAAACCTGGCCGTGGGCAACGATTGGTATACAGAAGATACATAATCAAGAAATTAGGAGGCCATCAGAGGGCAGAGCAAACTACATATAATTTGAAGAGGTTTTCATCATGTAATGAACCTAAGACAAACTCATGATTCTGATGTGGATAACTGAAGTCATATTTTACATTCAAATCAGCTGTTATCTTTCTATTCAAACAAAATTATGTGTATCCGATGAAACACACATGCTTCAAGCAAACACACTTCAGAAGCACTAGCGTCATCTGTTACATAAAACAGGAATATCTTCTTTGCTGGTTTTATCAAAAATTTAATTTCACACGAACCAAATAAATGCAAGTTTAGTTTTTTAAATGGTTATTTCTGATTTCGAGAATATATGAATATCATCGGGCGGTCACTATCGTTCTTACCGGGCTTAGCAGACTACTGCAAACGCGTCAGCGAATAAGCAGACAAATGCCGTCTACTGAGCAGACGACACAAGTCTCTGCTTATGCGATGGTGTAGATGGTTAGCCGGAATAATGCAGTAGGGATGAAGCATAGGCTGACTTGGACTGTATGAGCAAATACATTTAGTAACAGTAAATTCAATAATGCAAACTGTTTTTTTAATTTGAAGCTATGACACCAAAACGTTTGGGGGGAATAGCACTGCACCTCATTTCATTAACGCTAGAATGTCATCATCATCATCATCATCATCATCGTCATCATCAGCCTGACTACGTCCACTGCAGGCCAAAGGCCCCTCCCATGTTCCGCCAGTTAACTCGGTGCTGTGCTTGCTGCTGCCAATTTATACCCCCAAACTTCTTAATCTCATCTGCCCACCTAACCTTCTGTCTCCCCCTAACTCACTTGCCTTCCCTAGACATCCGGTTAGTTACCCTAATGACCAGTGGTTATCCTGCATATGCGCTACATGCCCGGCCCATGTCCATTTCCTCTTCTTCATTTCAACTATGATATCCTAAACCCCCGTTTTTTCCCTAATACACTCTGCTCTCTTCTTGTCTCTTAAGGTTACACCTGCTATTTTTTTCCATTGCTCGCAGCATCGTCCTCAATTTAAGCTGAACCCTCTTTGTAAGTGTACAGGTTTCTGCTCCGTAGCTAAGTGCCGATAAGATACAGCTGTTATATACCTTCCTCTTGAGGGATAGTGACAATCTACCTGTCATGATATGAGATCGCTTGCCAAACGTGCTCCACCCCATTCTTATTTTTCTAGTTACTTCAGTCTCGTGGTACAGCTCCACGGTTATTACCTGCCCTAAGTTAACATAGTATTTTACAACTTGAAGTGGACTATTACCTATCTAGAAGCGCTGCTCTTTGCCGAGGCTGTTGTACATTACTTTCGTTTTCTGCAGATTAATTTTAAGACCCACCTTTCTGCTCTCCTTGTCTAACTCCGTAATCATGAGTTGCAATTCGTCCCCTGAGTTACTCAGCAATGCAATGTCATCGGCGAAGCGCAGGTTATTAAGGTACTCTCCATTAACTCTTACCCCTAACTGTTCCCATTCTAGGTCTCTGAAAACCTCCTGTAAGCACGTGGTAAATAGCATTGGGGAGATTGTGTCCCCCTGCCTTACACCCTTCTTGATTGGTATGCTGTTGTTTTCTTTATGAAGCACTATGGTAGCAGTTGATCTCCTGTAGATTTCTTCCAGGATGTTTATATATGCTTCATCGACGCCCTTACTCCGCAGTGTTGGCATGACTGCTGAATATTTCTACTGAATCGAACGCCTTCTCGTAATCTATGAAGACTATGTATACATAGTGGTTGGCTATATTCTGAGCATTTCTCTATAACCTGATTAATAGTATGAATGAGGTCAATTGTTCAGTAGCCTGTTCGAAATTCTGCTTGTTCCTTCGGTTAATTGAATTATAATGTTTTCTTAACTCTGTTAGCAATTACTTTTGTAATTAGCTTGTATACTACGGAGAGCAAACTGATCGGCCTGTAATTCTTCCAAGTCCTTGTCATATCCTTTCTTATGTATTAAGATGATGTTAGCGTTCTTCCAAGACTCTGGTACTCTTCCCGTCAGGAGACACCTCGAAAACAGGGTGGCTAGTTTTTCTAACACGATATGTCCTCCATCTTTCAGCAGATCTGATGTTAACTGATCCTCACGAGCAGCTTTGCCTGTTTCCATGCTCTCCAAGGCTTTTTTGACTTCTTCTATCATTACTGGTGGGGTTTCATCTGGGTCACTCACTACTAGTTATTATAGTATTAAGGTCGTGGTTGTCCCGGCTATACTGTGCAGCTCTCTGTATATCTCCTCCGCTATTTTAACTATCCTATCCATATTGGTAGTTATTTTGTTTTCTTTGTCCCTTAGTGCATACATCCGATTTTTGCCTATCCCAAGTTTCCTCTTCACTGCTTTGGCGCTTCCTCTGTTCTTCAGAGCGTGTTCTCTCTCCATGTTATACCTTCTTACATCTGATACTTTACGCTCATTATTCAACTTCGAAAGCTCTGCCAGTTCCATTTTGTCTGTGGTACTCGAGACTTTCATGCTTTGACGCTCTTTCATTTCCTGGGAAAGCTTGCCAGTGTCCTGTCTAACTACCGTGCCTCCAACTTCCACTGCACACTCCGTAATGATACTCATCAGATTATCATTCATTGTGTCTACGCTAAGGTTGGTTTCCTCAATAAGAGCCGAGTACCTGTTTTAAGCGAGGCTCTGAATTCGTCTACTTTCCCTCTCAGTGCGAGCTCATTGAGTGGCATGTTGCGTATCAGTTTCTGTATTAGTTTTTTTTTCAATTCTAGGCAAATTCGAGACCGTATCATTCTATGGTCACTGCATCGTACCTTGCCAACCACTTCCACATCCTGCACGATGCCTAGGTGTGTACTCATTATGAAGTCTATTTCGTTCTTATTTTCGCCATTAGGGCTCCTCCATGTCCACTTACGGTTTTCTCGTATTTAGTAGAAGGTATTCAAAATCTGTAAATTATTGCGTTCTGCGAATCATTCTAGTAGCACCCCTCTGGCATTTCTAGTGCCGATGCCATCATTTCCTACTGCCTGGCCTCCAGCCTGCTTCTTCGCTACCTTTGCATTAAAATCTCCAACAAGTATAGTATATACTGCGTTTTTACCTTACTCATTGCCGATTTCACGTCTTCATAGAAGCTTTCAACTGAAGCATCATCATGGCTGCATGTAGGCGCGTAAGCCTGTACCACATTCATCTTGTATCTCTTATTGATCGAGTTTAATTACGATACCTACCACCCTTTCATTAATGCTATAGTATTCCTCTATGTTGTCAGCTATGTTTCTGCGAATTAGGAGCCCCACTGCCAGTTCTTTTCCATCAGCCAACCCCCGATAGCAAAGAACGTGCCCATTCTGTAACACCGTATAGGCCTCCTCTGTCCTCCTATCATTACTGAGCCCTGTTATATTCCATTTAGCAGCCTCCAGCTCCTCGAATAGTACAGCTAGACTTGCCTCACTAAATAGGGTTTTGGCGTTAAACGTTGTCAAGTTCAGGTTCCAATGGCGGCCTGTCCGGATCCAGAGATTTTTAGCACCCTCTGCTGCGTGGCAGATCTGCTGCCGCCGTGGTCAGTTAATTCGCAGCTGCTGGGGACTGAGGGCCGTGAGTTAAATGATGTATACATAGTGGGAGGTAGTGGCCAGATACTGCACCAGGGTGGCCAATCCTTCTCTGGTGAGGGAGTGCGTTACCGGCACTGGTCACCGGTGAGGCCGCACCCCAGGCCTCGTAATACAGTTCCATCAGCACGCGGATGTTTTTTTATCCAGTTTGGAGCTGTGCGGCACCACGATTTCAACCACGGACCTTTTGCATGCGAGGCGGATGCTCTAACCACTACGCCATCGCAGGCGGCGATGGCGTAGTGGTTAGAGCTAGCATGTATAGGCGAGAGAAAAGTTCTTCCTGTCGCTTCATGTTTACATTATTCCGACATTTACGCTGTATAAAGTGGCAAACCATGTGTTTATCGTGCGTGGATTAAACTGACTGGCACTTTAATTCAAGCCGTTGGTAATTGTACTAAACATGGTGGCACTTGGAATAAACTCACTGGCACGCGCTCTAACTGAATTTGGTGCTTGTATTAAATGTTTCGCACATGAATGGAATAGCTTGGAACTCAGAATATTTCAATGGCGTGTTTATTGTTTTAGCTGGCACTTGGATTAAAGTTAGCGGGAAAACCTGTTGGTCTGTTGGAAAAGTATTCGTCCTTATTTTTTTTCGCGAACACCTGATGGATACCAAACGCGCTTGCATCAGCCGACTTTGAATGTTCGTGCGCATGCACGAATCTTTCCCTCTTTCCCGCCTGCTGTTAGCGTCAGTCACTGGCAAGCAGCGTTTGAGTGAGTTAGTACGCTGCTATCGTCAGTTTATTTATTACAAGAAACTGACGGAGTGACTGGAGCAGCGTTACTGTCTCAAATTTTGCTATAAACTGGGCGACAGCCAAGTGGAAACCATTAAAGAGATTCTGACGGCTTTCCATGACGATACTATGAGCCGCACACATATTAAGTGGTACAACAAGTTTAGAGACGACCGCACTTCGGTGGAGAGCGAGCCACGATCCAGTCGGCCATCAACGTGCCGAAATGTCCCGGTCATGCCGAAGTGAACGATGTGGTGATCGATGCTGGACCGTCAGGTGCATACACAAGAAATTGCGGAATAGTTGGGCATCAGCACTTTTTTCTGTCATTTCATTGTGACCGAAGATTTGGTCATGAAGTGACCGGAGAACTTTGTGCCGAAGCGGCTCACGGTGGAGCAAAATCAACTTCGCGTTCAAGCCTCGTTCAAGTCTCACAAGACATGCTGCATTCCACAAACAGTAACCTCGACTTCATAAACGCCATATTCACTGGTACTGGGTCTTGGGGAGACAGGCACAATCCGGAAACCCAATCCCAGTCATCACACTGAAAGCTTTACACGCGTCACCAAGGCTAAAGAAGGCTCACCAAGAGCGCAGAAATGCCAAAGTGATGCTGGATGCTTTCTTTGACTCCCGCGATGGATCCCCAAGAGTACGCACCACAGGATCAAAGGATCACCAAAGATTACTGCAGGAATGTCCTTCGCCATGTGGATGATGAAATGCGGTGCAGGTGACCGGAGTTGTGGTCAGCAATAAACTGACGCATCCATCACGCTGATGCTTCTGCACATTCGTGGCGTTTGATTCTGACTTGTTAGGCAGACAGACTCTTTACTGTCCTTATATAGACCCGGCGACTTCTAGTTGTATCCCAATACTAAGATGTCATTGAAAGAGGCGTGATTTCAGACATCACCGGACATCATCCGTGGCTGCATCGACAGCTGAACTTCACTCCATTCCCAAAGAGGCCTTCTCGGAATGCTTCCAACAATGGCAGCACCACTGAAAGAAGTGTGGAGTCCCAAGGAGACTAACTTGAGGGTGATTAGGTTTTCAACGCTCCAGTTATGCGAATTTTTTTCTTCGACCAAAGGTTGCATAATTTTCTAACAGACCTCGTACATTAGCAGTGGCTGAAAACAATCTTAGATAAAAAAATCTTACAGTCGAGTCGACCGAAACCTTATGTGTCACTTCTATTGGAGATAAAATAGGCCTAAAACTGCATAAAGGACTTGTGATAGCGCATGATGTGTGCTCATTTCGTAATAAACATTGCTGGAAGGGGGGGCGCTAGGTGTGTGTGTGTGTGTGTGTACTCTTCCTCTATCCCTTGTCATTATTGTCACGCCTTACACTTCAAACAAACCGGTGGGTATCCGGCGGCACTGGGAATGCCAATCGGAGGTGACAGCTGACACTGTCGTATTTCGTGTGAAGATTACGCTACTCTCTTGACTGCTGATTGTTTTGATTTAATGCCAGCGAAACTTCTTAGTTAGCCGATGATTATTCGTTCATGGTGCTCTTCTTGAAACAACAACAAAAAAAGCTCTCAAAGAACTATTTATTAGAATTTAGAATAACCGAATACAATCCTTCCTTTATTTTTTTTTCAGACGCACATGGAGCACTCAGGAGGGATCAGTGTAGACTGGGCATCGCTTCAAGACTTCCTCTTGCCAGAGTTTGAAGCAGGGCTGCAACTGAATTTCCAGGAATGAAGAAATAAATGAAAAAAAAAACAGAAATGCAAAACAAAAAAAGCAACAGATGACAAACAAGGTCGTTTGAAAAGCTGGACCAGCCTTCCCACTAACGCAAGTCAGATGCAAAACACATTGATTTCGGCTTCGTTTACGGCTTCCCCACGCGAACGAGTCAGACGTTGTTTTTCTTAAAAAAAAAACAAGCTATTCAACGCATCTTACAGGCATGCTGATCCAACCATAGCTGACGCTTCCTCACGCTGACACCAGGGGCAGACACTCCCTATGCCTCGCATGTAGTCACTCTCGGCTGCAGCAGCGCCGATTTCACCACTGGCGGTTGCCGGGCATCTTACTAGAAATAAATGAAGAACAGAAAATGTTTTTCATGGCATCACTAGTGACGTC